>LGRX02005936.1:0-15781 GCA_001247695.2 Cymbomonas tetramitiformis
TGCCCAGCTGCTCCATGGCAGCCATCCTGCAGTAGTTGGCACCCTGCACCTCTGGCGTGGCCTCTTCCCCTGGGAAGGTATCCCCAGCCAACATAAAGCACAAGTGGTCACCGAAGTCCTTCGTGTGAACTTCCCCCACGCCTGCGTGTAACGCAGTCACCTTCTCCCTCTCATGCCTCGCTCCAGTCTCATCCGTCGTGGACGGCGGCAGTGGGTAGCGAGATGGCACGTCAGCGTTGCTGTTCTTGGCGCCTGGACGATACTTCACAGTGAAGTCGAACTCCTGCAAACTGATTGCCCAGCGTAGGTGTTGCCCTTGGAGATCGGCCTTCTCCATCAGGGTGGTGAGCGGTGAGTGGTCGGTCACCAAAGTGAAGTGGACTCCATGCAAGTACTGCCTCAGTGTGCGCACTGCCCATACCACTGCGAGCATCTCCCCTTTGAAGCTGGCGTACTGTCTCTCCGTTTTACTCAGGGATCGGCTGATTGCCATACAAATGTACTCCTTCCCATCATCGTCCTTCTGGCCCAGCACTGCGCCAATGCCATAGGTGCTCCAATCGGTGTACAATATGAGGGGTCTGTCGTAATCGATAGGCCTCAGGCATCTCCCAGAACAGAGAGCATCCTTAAGTTCTTGAAGTGCTCGGTCTTGCTCCTTCCCCCAGGCTGCCTTGATGTCAGTGACCTCCTTCTTGAGCAGGTCATTGAGAGGGCGGGCCATCTCAGAGTAGTTTGGCCCCCCTGGCTCACCCACCAAGCCCTTATAGTAGTTCATCATGCCCAAGATCGAGCGGATCCCAGTCTTGTCCTGAGGGCTTGGAAGCTCCTGGATGGCCTTGCATTTGGCTTCTTGCGCGCCAATGGAGTTGTGACCAATGCGATAGCCCAGAAAGTCCACCGTGGCTGCACCAAAGGTACTCTTGCCTGCATGCAAACGGATGCCAGCGTCCCCCAAGGTGCGAAGTACGTCCTCAACGTCCTTCAAATGCTGCTCAGGCGTGGAATCCGTATAGACCACTACGTCATCGACGTACGCCACCGTGCAATGCTGCAAGTGCCGTAATTCGTAGTCCATGATTCTTACGAACGCAGAAGTAGCTCCAGCTGCACCAAAAGGCATCGAGGTGTATTGGTACAACTGATTCTTCCACCAAAACGCCGTCTTGCTCCTGTCCTCTTCCGTGGCCATGGGAATCTGGTGGAAAGCTTTGGTGGCATCCAGCGTGGTCTTGAACTTAGCCTTCGCCACCTTCTGGTAGAGCTCCTCTGGTCGGTGCGGCAGCGTATTGTCTTTGAGGGAGTGCCGATTGACACCCCTGAGGTCCACGCAGAACCTCGTCTGGGTCCACAGGCCAGTCTCGTGATCTTTCTTGCCAGCTACGACCACGTTGCTCGCATGCCTGCAATGCTTGGCTGCTGGCTCTATAAAGCCATACTCCAAAAGTTCCTTGCAATGAATATCGATGATTTCCTGCTCGCCCGGACTGTACTTCCTGGGTCTCTGGTAGGCGGCCTTGGATTCGTCTACGAAAGGAATGGAGAACGTGTTGTGCTCCGCTTTGCCCTTGTAGCCTGTCAGATCGTGAGGACTGTTGGCAAAGGTGGTCTTGCACCTGCGAAGAACATTCCGCATTTCCTCCCAGTGCTCCTCCTTGAAGTCAGGATGTCCTCCAAACGTGGCATTGAGCTCAGTGTCGAGCCACGCTGCCTCGTCCTTGGTCACTGTCGTGTCACCCAGAGGTTGAAGCTCGTCCAGCACGGTGTACGGCAAGACCTCATCCTGCTCCGCGACATTGGCCACCCAGCCAGGCTCCCATTGCCTTGAGGATTGCTGAGCCTCCCAAGAAGTGCAGGGGGACGAACCCCAGGCGCTGCGTGTGGGTGACGTGACATCATACGTATGCGCACACTCGGTCATCTTGCCAGCGACCCACAAGATTCCGCACAAAAGCAGAAAAAATCGCAAAATTCGATTGAAATGCGCTGCGGCTACTGGCGAGTTCGAAGCGAAGAAGCACGCCATGATTCTCCACCCCCCGTGCGCCAAGCGAGTACTCCCACCAGCAGCGGTGAAGACCACGACTGCAAGGACAAGCGCCATGTAGGCGGCTTGTGCGACGCGGTGAAGGCGGAGATTGCGTCGGAGCCGTGTCCAGCGCGCCGCGAAGCGAGGCTTGTCCAATCTGGCGGGCAAAGCGGGCAGGCGCACGCGGCCCAACAAGAAGACTTGGGACAAGCGCAGGGTCGGAACAGTCCATCCACGGCCATGTTGAACGTGGCCCGCGTCCAGCGGGCAGCGCACGCGACAGGAGTCGTGGCACGCCACGTCCTCAGCGTAAATGTCGGCACAAACCCAAAGCCAGGCGAGGACCACGAAGAGGAGGGCGATCGCACACCGTGACCAGCACGCCAAGGAAACGACCACCACCCGAAGGGGCATCACCATCCAATCCCCCGCACGCACACGGTGCACGCCAGCATAGATGCCTGCGGCGCGCACGATAAGGAGCCCAACGTACCAAACGTAGGCGAGAGCCCATAAGACCCAGACGCCGTAAGATGCACGAAGGGGGTAACGTCGAGCAGTCGACCACCATACGGGCAGCTGGCGCAAACATGAGGCCACGAAACGCCTCCACCAAACTTGAAAGGGGCACCACGACAAGTGCCAAGCTACTGCCTCCCACATCGCCCATACGGCGACCATGGGAACGGGACCGCGTCCCAGCCACCACCAAACCACTGCACTGCCTGCAAACGAGATACACGCTCGCAGGACACCTGGCCTCAAGTGGACCGCCCGTGCAGGCGGCGCACGGCCACAGCGTTGGTCGTTCACCAGGGCCACCCGCCCGCTGCGCCCGGGGAGCCCTGCTGAAAATGCGTCTGCCTCTGCGCATCACGCTGTTCGTCCGTATGGCGTTCGAACGCCTGCGTCTCTGCGCTGCATATCGAAGCAGCTGGAGAAGGAGGACACCGCGATGTGAGATCGGCTGGCATCCTGGACGCCCTTGGTGCA
Source organism: Cymbomonas tetramitiformis (assembly GCA_001247695.2). Lineage (NCBI taxonomy): Eukaryota > Viridiplantae > Chlorophyta > Pyramimonadophyceae > Pyramimonadales > Pyramimonadaceae > Cymbomonas > Cymbomonas tetramitiformis. Next base: position 3,023 of record LGRX02005936.1, read on the forward strand.
TGAACGACATGGGTAGCAGACCCATGGCGATCGACAGAAGGGGCAGACGAGCGCGCAGCACCGCCCGCGCCCGGCTGATGACGTGCAGGGGGGTCTCGAACCTCGTGCACATTCCTTCGCAAGGCCGTATCCATCGGCGATCTTGTCATCCTTTGGAGGTGACCCTGCCTGGAGACCTGTCAATTCTGCGGCGAGTTTCTCTTTAACCTCGGCACTGGCAGCCACTTGCTGCTGCTGCTGCTGCTGCTGCTGTTGCAGCGGCTGCTTCTGCTTGGCCTCAGGGAGCTTAAGCCACTCCTTGGTGGTGATCCCCATCTTGTGCTTATCAAAGCGGTGTGCGATGTTGTAGGCACGCATCTGGGCATTCTTGACCTCGTCCGGCCACTTGGAGTTCTGCCTTTCCTTATGGAAGTTGGGCGGCACCCGGGCCTCACGACACCCCGTGTAGCAGCGCTCTGGAGAGTGGGGCAGGCGCGTGAAGCACCAGTCACACTGGAACTTCTTCGAAGCATCAGGTGGTGGCACCTTGCTGTAAGAAGGCTTCTGACGCTCGGCATTGTTCGCTTCCCTCGCAGGTTTCTTGGCGTCGTCGCCACCATGCTGTGCTTGATCCTTCTTCTTGGGGTCCCTGCGTCTGTCCCCAGTCTTGGAGGCAGAACCCGAGCGCCTCATGGCTGACACTAGCGCAGCCAGGTCAAGCCCCATCTGCCTGGCCTCGTAGCAGGAGTACACGCAGTTGAGCCTGCGAACCAGCTCCTGCTGCAGTGTGAGAGCCCAAGCCTCCGCATCGTTCTTCAGCTTGTCCTGCACCTCCACGATCACCTCCAGGTCCTCCCATGTGACCTTGTTGGGGGCAGGATGGCTGACACGCAGCTGCTCGGACACGCGATCTCGGTATTCTTTGATGCGCAGGCCCTTGATGCATTCCTCGATGTCCTGCCTGACGACGGAGTCCTCCACCCTCTTGCCGGTGTTGAGTGCTGCCTCCCTGCGACGACAGCTCTTCACGTAGGCGAGGCCGTCCTGCTCGTTGGTCTGCGGCTTGGGGATCAAGAGATCCTCCTTCTCTTTGGTGCCCTTCATCAAGAATTTAGCTTCGAGCTCTGCAACGAAAGCCCTCAAGGCCCAAAAGTAGTGAGAATCTTCAGTGCCATCTGGCCCCGTGAGACCCTTCGTGGAGGTTCCCTCGCCTGCCCACTCATCAGACTCCTCGCCATCCTCATCACCATCCTCGAACACCTTACAAACTGCCCAGGTTGATCCTGGCGCCAGCTCATGACAAGGAGGCTGCGCACAACGCACAGATCCCTGGTAGGCGTCTCTCATGGTAAGATCCTTCAGGACATGACAAGCGTGTGAAGCCATGACGCCATCCTTCAGGTAGGCAGCGCACCACCAGTCATAAGCGACTGAGGTGGAATGATCGTCCCCTGCTAGAAACGAGGGTATGCTATCCCACAATGATCTGAAGTCTGGCCTGGACTCAGCGAAGGCCTTCTTCTGCTGCTGACTGAGCGCATGGAAAGATGCTGACTTCGTGTGCCTACGCTTCTTGGCCTCAAAAGCCCGCTGCACTTTTGCTACCATGTCCACGAAACGCCTGATGAAGAGCGCTCTGTCCTCATTCTTACCACCAGTGTACTGGAGTTTGACGTCTTCCTTGTCAAGTGAGTGGCTCTCCCTGTCATAGTAATCCATCTCGTCTACGTCGTCAAGCGCAAAGAGAAACTGGTTTGCAGGCGCTGAGGCTGCTACTGCTGCTGCGAGTGCTGTTGCTGCGTCCGAGCGCTGTTGCTGCTGGTGATGGCGGTGCGGAGGGAGTGGTTTCTGAGCCCGACCCCTCTGCGCTCATATATTCCGTGTCAAGGTCCTGACTGACCCGCTCTCGCGCCAGCCGTCGTGCCTCACGTTCTCTGGACTGGACAGAGGCAGCGCTTGGCTCTGCCTCGCCCTCCGTGGTAAAGTACTGTGTTAATGCTCAGCCAATGGGACCAAGGAAGAGTCCCCTCTCTCAGCGCAAAGCTCGTTCACCAGTAGACTGGAGGCTTGATTCAGACTGGCTTAGGCCAGTGCACTGAGTGCTCCTGGATTCACCTTGCTGAACAAGCGAAAGAACGAAACGCGTGCGGCCAGCGAACGCCTAAAGGTCCAGCACTGTGCTTCAGCGCTCTGAATCAGCAGCAGATGCAGAATATTCGTGCGAGGAAGAGTTAAAGCTGGGCCAGTGTGCTGAGCACTTCTGGATTAGCTGGGCCAGAGTTCATCAGGAGCACAGTGAAAGTGAGGGCAACTCCACGACACCAAGAATAGCACTGATACGCAGCGGTGTGATGAGCTAGGCCAGTGTGCTGAGCACCCCTGGATTCACAACACCACTGCTAATCAAGGGCACCATGGCTGGCATAGAAGCTCACTCCCCAGTCCAGTAAGCAAGTACAAGGTCGCTGGCAGAGTTGGGAGCTAAGCCAGTGTGCTGAGCACCCCTGGATTCGCAGCACCACTGCTGATTCAGAAGGTGGCCTGTGACATGAGGGCCTCACCGGCTGACCAATACCGTAGAAAAGATAGAAGAATTCTCCAACACATTATGATAAAGCACTAGAAGGTCACTCCAGTAGTAAGCAGCACTCCAGGCCACTGGTAAAGTAATTAACTCTGAATCCACCAGGTAACTGTGTCACACCAGGGAATATCGCTTAAAAGACCACTCAGTTGTCGCCTTCAGGGCTGATGCTGCTGTCAGTCCTCTGGCAAGCTTTTCCCTGCTTCAGGCTTAGGCCAGTACACCAGGGGTGTCCCTGGATTAACCGTCAGACAAGGTGGAGCTGCCCAAGAAACCGTAAGTTGCAGTTCCAGACATGGAGCAGTGACTCACTGCTGATCCGCTTCTTTGCTGGTAAGTAAAAGCAGATGTCGCCGCTAATTAGCTCCTAGGCCAAGCACACCTGCCTTTCAGCTAGGCCAGTACACCAGGGGTGTCCCTGGATTCACTTCAGACAAGGTGGCCAGCTGGAGAACCCACTGGAAGGTAGTTCATCAAGGTGCACATTAGCTGTTGATCCACTCTTAGCCGGTAAGTCAAGGCAGATGCCGCTGCTGATTAGCTCCCAGGTAACACACACTTGCTTTTCAGTTAAGCCAGTGCACCAGGGGTGCCCCTGGATTCACTTCAAACAAGGTGGCCAGCTGAGGGAACCACTGAGAGGTGCTCATCCAGGTGTACATTCACTGCTGATTGACTTTGTCGCCGCCGCCGCCCAAGCTCATGCCGTGCTGATTAGCTCAAAACTGAAGGACACCTGTCAGCAGCTAGGCCAGTGCACCAGGGGTGCCCCTGGATTCACTGCAGAACAAGGTGTTGAGCATATCACCGGGTAGAAGGAGGCCGCTCATGACTAGTGAATTCAAAGCTGATCCGTCGCCGCCGTCACTGGTAGCTCTTTCAGTGCAAGTACCACCAAGTTCAGGGAAGAAAAAGGGTCCGCCAGTGCACCGTGGGTGCCCCTGGAGTCGCCTGACTTCCGAATCCGCTCTTTCAACTGCTGCTGACTTCTCGCCAAAGGGCCTTTACTTCCGGATTAACACTGAAATAAAAAGCCGCTCCGCACAGGACATTATTGTTTTGAAAAAGTATGAAAACAGCAGTAAAATGTATCCGTCAAAATTGATATTATATCACAAAATACGAATTATTGTGTACAAAAGCTGTGAGCAGAACTGTCTTAGCACTCTAGCACTGGCACGCGAACAGCCACCTAGTACTTGCGAAGCAAAACAATAATGAGTCCACTAGCCTGACCTCCGGTCAGAGCCTACTTATATCTCAATGCTCTGTCACATTTCCCAAAACTGTAACGGGTTCTAGCCCTTAAATCTTCATCTGGCCAATGGAAAGTCATTATTCCATGCCAGCTCTAACAATGTTACCGTTCACCGCATTCTGACTGACACGTCAGCGGCAAAGGAGTCACTGCCATCTTTGTCTTATCATTCCCTGGTCATTTGATGGTGACCATATCTTCTCTAACAAGTCTGCGTCTCACAGATGGTCATCTTCGCAAAGCCTGTCATGCTGTCACCACTGTCATGCGTGTCACCAGCTGAACAAACCCGGCGCGGTACCATGAGAAGCCGGCGTTTGTTACACCCAGACTCTTATCGCTCCCCACTTGAGCTCGTCCTGTATCTTCCCAGAGATCCAGGGGATCAAATGATCCGGTATCGCATGATTCTTGAACTGCATCTTCGGGGGTGTTCTTGAGTCGAAACGAGCCCTTTCGTAAGTGCCTGAAAAATGTTGGAAGAAATCCGAGATGGAGACTCCATTCTTTGCCCATTCTTTGACCAGCAATCCCATCTCTGATGATGTTACCACCGTGTCCCAGAACTGGGTACACTCATGGATAGTTCCCACCCGGAACTCCCCCGGATCCCTAGCTGGTGCGGAAAGGGGGTCCGGCACCAAATTACCACTGAGGGCATCAATTACTGAAGGGGCCAAGGTGTCCCGCCCTTGGGCCTCACGTGGCCCTAAGGACTGTTGCCTCTCCATCACTTCCCGGGCACTGTCGAATCCTTTTACTGCCATGGTAATGAATGCAAGCGGGTCTCTCACACTTGTCGTTGCCGGTATGCCAGAATCCAGTGCGAAGTTGGCCAGGCTGTCAGCCAGTTTATTGTGGTCCCGTGCCACATGCTTGAAATTGAAAACACAATCCGGGCGCAAGGCCATGTGAGCTTTCCCAACGATAAGTAGTCTCTCCAAGTCTTTTGCGATAACGTTACGGGAGGTCGGGAGCCCGAGAATGCTGACACCACCAGCTCCGAGTCCCCAACAATTTTTGCTGTGGTCAAGTTCCATTCTATTGCTCTTTGGATTGCAATCACGGCCCCCACGAATTCTGCATAATTATTCGTCTTGGATCCAAGGCGCCCGTAGTCCCGGGTCCACTGTTGACCTTGTTCTGAGCAGAGTGCCACCCCGAACGAGGCTTGCCTCAAATCCGGCGACGCGTTAAAGCGGCATGCACCATCGAAGAAAAGCAATCCCTTCCGTGGGGCTGAGTTTGGCTCGTGTCCCTGTTCGAGACAACAACCACACCAGAGCACTCTTCCTTTCAGGAGAAATGCTCCTCGAAAATCGCACCCCGGTCTCTACCGGGCCCCAATCTTGTGGAAAGGGATGGACGATTTTCGAGCCTGGCCACTTCCGGTGTGCTACTCGTGTAGAGTAACCCACCCGTTGTGGTCAGTACTCTAACCGTCCAGCATCCCCATGTTAAAGGGAGGCTTCTATGACGGACGGGACCAGGTGGTCCGTGCAGGCAAGATAATTGGCATTAATTGCCTGTATCCGCGAAGCACTCCAATTTGAGATATGCATCCCAAAGTCCGAAACCCAGTGTTCCGAAGCTGATCACGAAATCTAACGTAGAGCAAAAAAACAAATCCAAATTTCGAAATCCAGGATCCCGAAGGCTGAAATCTGAAAATTTAACGTAGAGCAAAATCAGCGAAATCGAAATTTCGAAAATCTAACGTAGAGCAAAAAAACAAATCCAAAATTCGAAAATCCAGCATCCCGAAGACTGAAAACTGAAAATCTAACGTAGAGCAAAATCAGCCAAATCGAAATTTCGAAATCTAACGTAGAGCAAAAATACCAAATCCAAAATTCGAAAATCCAGCATCCCGAAGACTGAAATCTGAAAATCTAACGTAGAGCAAAATCAGCCAAATCGACATTTCGAAAATCTAACGTAGAGCAAATTCACAAAAATGCAAAATTAACTTATCAAGCAAATCCATATCACATGCAACAATGCATTTCAATTTGGTATTTAAACCTGGAATCTGATGTTACAAGGTAAGACAGGCATCCTGGCCCGCTCCCAAATATTGATACACTATATACATATTATACAGACCAGCATTCTGGCAACTTTTGACGGTTCCTAAACAGGCTCCCTCTGAGGAGGTGGTGGCAACTGAGGCAACTGGTTCTGGTTATTCCTATTGTCATTCTTATTTCGTTTGTCCACCCAAGTCACATTGATGGATCCATCCTTGTTCAACGCATAAGGGGACTTGCAGTCCCGCAGCATATGTGACCCCTGGCATTTCGGGCATTTGGCATTACCATCTGCAGGGCTCCCGGTTTTGCAGTAACATGCTTAGTGGCTCCTGATAACGAGGCCTTCTTGGATTGAGTTTTTATGAACATCTGCAGTTCTGACTCGTGCGCATCATCTTTCTCGCACTCTGGAACTGTAGCCCTTATTTGTTGATGTGCAAACAGGGCAATGTGATTGTCCGGCAAGGACGCATCCCTAGTACCTCCCGTCAACTCCCTCTCGATGAGAGTGGCAAGGGAATACAAGGACTGAGGAGTCTCCGGCTCCCTCGAACTGGCTCCCGGCAAACCAAAGGCAGCTGCCACCTTTCGCATCAGCTTTGGTATCTCCGGCACCGATTTCCCCGGGGTCAGGCACCAGTCCAACAGCTCGCTTCTCAATCGGTGGGCTTTCAACCAGTTGGAGACCCCCTTGGTCTCCTCTTGCATGGATCTTTGGAGCACCGAGTCCACGTACGCCTGAATGTCGAATCCCGGCGTCACCGATGATGCCAATCCCAAGGGAGCCTGCTCCCTCATGCCACCATCCATCTTCATTTACTTGAGGTTGAGGAAACACTCACATATCGTCCTTTGCCTCGATACAAACATGCATAATAATGTGTTACAACAGTAGCATCTTCTCGCCCCCACTCTGATAATGCACGTAATGCAATAATCATAAGGGGTCATAATCTGAGGCAATCACATCACCCTCCCTAATCATTATTTCCAGCATCACCTTGTCACGAGCATGCAATCTTTCATCGATCGGATCAAAGAAATTTTCATACCTATCCTCACATCGAACAAAGCAATCATAGTCATCATAAATGCAGTACTTATTGTCCAACATCACAGCAACTATTCGTCATAATTAGAGCAACTACATCATCATGGTAACAGCATTAATTTCAATCATATATCAGCAGTCCTCACAACAAATTCAAATTCTGTAATATATGACAAACTCATATTTTCAAATAGCATTCATCTCAATCACAGCAATTATTTTCCATCATAATCACAGCAAACAATTTCTATCCTAATCACAACAATTAATGCCAAATCATTTGAACAATGCCACAATTAGGAAATTACAACTCTCATGCAAGCTTGCCCTCATCATAATCATACACCTATGTCTACCACAGATATGTGAATCTGTCCTCCCCATATGGGAGTTCATCCACAATCAGAACTGATCTACACAATGGACATCTGACTACTTTTCTATAAGTCATGGTGAAAACAGCATGGATTGCTGCCGGCTGGACTAGGCTGGTCAAGTGATACATCTCATCCAGGCCATCGAAACAGGCTACATGATAGTGGTGATTGCATGCAGTTGAAACACATGGCATTCCCCCAAGTAGGCTGGCTAGGCAAATAGCACAATCGTCTCCCACCGTTGGGGCAGTCAATGTTCTTGTGAGAACAACTTCCTCCTCGGCCTCCCGAGCCTGCAATATCAACCAATTTTTGTCAAGAAGGCCTATAACCAGGAGCTTACATCCGACCAGATATTTTGGAACCAATTGTCCACATAAACAACCCCCACGGGGTACACCGTCCCTCCAAGAGGAGACACCTCACAGATTGAGGATTTCAAACAACAAAACCCCCACGGGGTACATACTCTTCCAAGAAGAGCCTCACTCAGTGTGAGGATAACAAAGTTCTTGTTGTCCCCACGGGACACAAGCAGCATTTTAAATTCAAACTTTCAAAGCAAGTCAAAACTTTTAAATTGGCAGGCTACAAACAGCAAGCATAAAAGTTCACAAGAACCAAATTTCACCACCTAGGAAGCGCCCACAAGCACGGGTACTGCGCTCCTAGATTACTGCAAGGGCCCTAACTAATTACTCTTTGGGACAAGGACGGGGACCGGACTATTCTAAAAGAGGGGAAGAATTCCTAACTAGTGAAACGGGTTGAACAGGCTGATTACGTTTGTATCAAGATACAGGGAAGAAGAAGGCCCTAGCAAATTTAACCGAAGCGACTTCAAATTTCTAAAGGAAAGGGGAGGTCAAGCAGGAGCGCTCGGGCTAGCTACCTGGGCTGGTTGCAGAGGTTCTTGTGCTTGGCTTGCGGGGGGGTCGAGGCCAGAGAAAAGACCTTGCTCCGCATTCGGGTCCGTGTGCGGGCCGAACCCCGGCGGGTACGTCGGGGTCTGCGCGGCTCCCGGCCGGACGTGCAACGGGGACGGGGGCCGCCGGGGGCCCGTGCCCTCGGTAACAGGGACAACTGGAGGCGTTTGGTGTCCCGATTCCCGGGACACCAAGTCAGTCGGGACGTCCCCCATTGGCGGGGGGACCGGCCCCCCCGCGTTCAGATCAGTACGCGGGGTCAAAGTCACAGGTGTAGCCATATCCCCCGTCGGGGGCGTACGTGACCTCTCCAGCACCTCGCGGAAGCTCTCCAAATTCCGAACCATAGTTGCTCTGGACTGGTTGTTCGACACCTCCAGACCGGGGACCTTGGCACAGATCTTCCGAAGGTGCTCGGACTTAAAGATCGAGGGGTTCAAAAGTAATTCCTTGCTAGGCAGCACGAAGAAGTTAAGTCCAGTAAAGGCGTTCACCGCCAAGTCGGGAATAGTCAGCCTCTCCTCCGTCGCGTGGTGGACTTCATCGCGGGACGCCTGCGGACGGAGAGGGAGGCTGGCCCCCCCCGCAACATCCTCCGCCAAGGACGTTCTCTGCAGCACATTTCTTGCCGGAGGAGGAGAGTCAGCGCGTCCAGGGGCAGCTTGGTCACCAAACGACAATTCCTGCAACAAGGACGGTCCGGACGGCGACTCCGGCGTTTCAGCATTCTCTCGGGACCACCTTTCCCCCACGTCGACCACCTCGTCGCCGTCTTCAGATTCATTAAGACCCAATGAGCGAAAGATTGCGGGCTCCTCCCGCGGAGGGGAGACCCGCGGAGCCGAGGTCGCTGCATTCAACGCGGACGACACGTTGGGCACGGAATTCTCATCAAGCTGACGGGGCCGTGCGCTGCGGGAGGCGCGGGTCGCCCTCCGCAAATCAGAACTAGTAGCGATTGCTGCGAAACTCATGATTGTAAGAAGAAAACTTGCGTTAGGAAACGGAGAAGAAAGACGCAGCAATCGTCAGCAGGTAGGAAAAGTGAAGTATTTTCACCAATTTCCGACTTAAGAGCGACACTCTGCGACACTTGGACTTCGAAGCTGGAGGTGAACCGCCACTTCGCGATTCTTCATTTCCGCGATCCGGGGAGTGAGATCGGACGATCCGTCTCCTGAATGACGGTCATCACTGATGACGGAAGGAAAGTCGGCGATCAACAGTATCACTGTCGATCCAATCCCCGGCGGGGTCGGCCCGGGGGCGGGGGCATAGGATAGCGGTACAGTAGGGATCACAACTGTCCCACTCCGATGACGCGCACTCAGACTGGACTGACGATGACGTGACACGTGAGGTCTGGAAGAAGAGGGGGTGCAGAGAACTCCCTACGCTAGCCCTTCGCGCCTGACGAGTGTTGGGAAAACTAAAGTGGAACGGTAGCACCAAAAGTTAGGCAGGACGAAAGACAAAAAGTTGCTGGGTAGCGACGTTGTATGCAGCACCGGAAGCCATGGTTTGTAGTGTCCGTGCATCATGCAAACCCGGAGCCGTCAGGTTGGAGGACAACGTTCCCAGGAGCACATCTGAATACTGTGGCGGTCGCCCAAAAGCCCTCACCAGCGGAAACTCAAAATCATCACAGCTGAAAAGTTCTGTCAGAAGTGCTGTGTATGTTTCAAGTCGGCTTAGAATCGCAGCCAGGAAGCCTCGTGCTGGTAAGCCACCTACGTCTGAACGCGGTGGAGCTGACTGTCGCTATGTACGCTTGCGAGTGAGCAAGTGTTCCTCGACTGATTGTCAAGCAACCAGTCACAAGCGTGAAGGACTGTGTAGGCGTAGTGCGGCAACTGTGCAGTTTGCACTGACGAAAATATGCACTCGAACTCGTCGTGCCCGAGAGCTTTTCAAGCCAGGTCGCGTTTACACCCGGGCTGCGTACTTAGCGACAGGAAGAGGTTTCGAAAAGCCAGGTGCCAAGAACCTGTAAGCATCGCGTTAGCCAAGAAACGAGAGAGCCTGTGATGCCAGACCTATACGCCATATTTGCCATGCTCTCGCAAGCACATCTGCCCGCATAAACACCGTGGGCTTGAATATGTTTATTGAATACCGAAAATAGCTCCACTCGACTTGCGCCTAACCACTCGGAGTCGCGAGGTGGGGATTATGCTGTATTCAACAGAGGATCGCGGACGGCGTAGACAAAGCATCCTTAACGCTGCTGCAACAGTGGATGTGCAAGGTACGTCGAGATCGTCAACCTTTCCAAGTCGTTATCCATGTACTATGAAAGTATTAGACCCGTAGTCGTGGACCTAACAGCGACTTTCGTTGACAGAAACGCACATACCTTTACGACCAGATGGCAGAGAAGTTGATGGGGAAATATGGCAATGGAAACCCGACATCAGGATTCACTATGTCTGCGCTGGAAGCGCGGGTCCACCACTCGTTTTAGTTCCCGGTATCACCCGTGCACAACGCCCCATGCCATCGCCTACTGGTGTGAGGCCACAGGCCGTCGCCCGTAGTGTGAGCGGGAATCCCAGTAGAAAATACACACCCTAATATTTTCTGGTGGTGCGAATCAGTAATATCTTGACATATCCCTTTTCATCGCCTATTATCATCGTAATCCTTGCATCTTCTAGGTCATGCTGTGTGCCATCGATGACATTTACCGACGGAAGCAGAGTACCGTGTGAATTAAACGCCTCGCTGCGGGAAGTTACATTTTGACCCTTCACTGCGCGCTTCGAGCTGTGACTCGAGGTGAGGGAGTCACTTGCGCACGTGCCAGAGACACTGGCCCTTCTTGTCTGCTGCTGTGCTCAACGGTGTTGCAGACGGCCAGCGTATGCGTTGATCAGTGAAACAGATAGTGAGCTCGGCAAGTATCCGCCCGCGTCCAGTAACGCTAAGCTCTTTTGTGGCCGGAGCTCAGGGTTTGGTGTGGGAGAATTCCACTGGAGGCGAAACATTGAGGAGTTGTCGCAGCACCACCGTGTATATGCAATAGATCTCCTTGGGCAGGGATGCAGCTGGCCGATCGAGACACCGCTTCCCACCCGAGACCCTCCCTTGCAGTACTCGATGGCCACCTGGGTCGAGCAACTGTCAGACTTCTGCGAGGAGGTGAGTGCGTGTAGAAACCACAACCGGCACAAACCGGAAAAAAGGCATCGGCTGAATTTGCTGAAGTGACGGCCGGACGAGGAGTCATCTGCGAGGAGTCATCTGGACAGGAAGTGAGATCCATAGACACGATAGCCTTGCGCTGCTGTGTCCAGCAGGCCTAACTCTCGCCAGCTGTGTCCAGCAGGCCCAACCCTCGCCAGCTGTGCCCAGCAGGCCTAACCCTCGCCAGCTGTGTCCAGCAGGCCTTAATCCCCGCTAGCCGTGCCCAGTAGGCCCAATCCTCGCTGGCCAGGCCCCACAGGCCCAACTCTTCGCCAGCTGTGCCCAGTGGCTCAACGCCAGCTCAGGCCACAGGCTCAATCCCTCACAGCCAGCCACAGGTTCAACTCTCGCCAGCGGTCCAGTGCAGGGTCAACTCTAGCTGTGCCCTCAGCAGGCTCAAACCTCGCTAGCCAGTCCAGCAGGCCCATCTCGCTAGCCAGCTCCAGTAGGTCAACTCAACAGCTGTGCCCAGCAGGCTCAACTTCTGCCAGCAAGCACAACAGCCCTAACTCTCTGCTTTGAAGCAAACAAACAGGTCAACTCCCGCTAGCTGTGCCCAGAAACCAACTCGCCAGCCAGAATCCACACCCAATTGTCGCCAGCCAGCTCAGCAGGTTCAACTCTCAGCCAGCAGCCCAGCAGGCCCACACCTCAGCAGCCAGTGCTTCCAACTCGCCAGCAGCCCAGCAGGCCCAACTCACATCCAGCCAGCAGGCCCAACTCTCGCCACAAGGAGGTGTCAGCCCCAACTCGGCCAGCTGGGGGGGCCTAGCAGGAAGTCTAACCTGCTGAAGCAAAGCCAGCAAACTCTAATTTCTCACAGCAAGTTCAACAGGCCCAACCTCGCCAGCTGTCCAGGCTAACTCGCCTTGTTGTGCCCAGGCAGGTCTAACTCTCATGGTGCCAGGCTCAACAGGTCAACCCTCGCCAGGCCAGTCCAGCAGGCTCCAACTCTCAGTTGTGTCCAACAGGCCCACCTCGCCAGCTGTGCCCAGCAAACCCAATCCTCGCCAGCCAGCCCAACAGGCTCAACCTTGCCAGCGCTGTGTCCAGCAGGCCTAACTCTCGCCAGCTGTGCCCAGCAGGCCGAACTCTCGCCAGCTGTGCCCAGCAGGCCCAACTCTCGCCAGCTGTGTCCAGCAGGCCCAACTCTCGCCAGCTGTGTCCAGCAGGCCCAACTCTCGCCAGCTGTGCCCAGCAGGCCCAACTCTCGCCAGCTGTGCCCAGCAGGCCCAACTCTCGCCAGCTGTGCCCAGCAGGCCCAACTCTCGCCAGCTGTGCCCAGCAGGCCCAACTCTCGCCAGCTGTGCCCAGCAGGCCCAACTCTCGCCAGCTGTGCCCAGCAGGCCCAACTCTCGCCAGCTG
>LGRX02005938.1:0-10627 GCA_001247695.2 Cymbomonas tetramitiformis
TAGCATCTTGGGATACTTTACACGCCACTTGAATCGAAGTGATTCGGCCTATGCGGCCAGATTAGTCATCTCAACCAATCAGCCCCAGCCCCTCCTACAGGGCCACTTTCGACAACCTTATATAACACCATTTTGCACTAAAACTAGGGCGGCACAGGGCAAGCCCTTGCTCCCAAATTCACTCCACACCTCCCACTGTATGTCCTTCGCAAGTGGGCACCTGCCCCTTGCCATCTACGTCGCGCTAGAGCCCGCCACAAGCAGTGAACTTGGTGGTACCGACCTGCCCACACCCGTGTGGGGGCTAACCGTCATAGAGATATCGTTCCCCAGCCCCTCCCCCAAATATGGCGGATCCACGGGGTTCCAAGCGCCCCCAGGGGTCGGGTGAACCTTTGGGACATGTTTTACATCATTTGTGATGCACATGCCGCTAGGATTCCCACTTTCAATCCGGAGCTGATATCTCTATGACGTTCGGGTTTTTGGCAGCCTTGGTACCAATCACGCGTGACACCGAGGCCCTCAGATGTGCCCTCGAATTTAAGCTCTCACCTTGCCCCCCCTCTCTCCCAACAACCACCCCAAATACTTTATTTCGGCAACCCTCTAGCATCTTGGGATGCTTTACACGCCGCTTGAATCGAAGTGATTCGGCCTATGCGGCCAGATTAGTCACCTCAACCAATCAGCCCCAACGGGGCCACTTTCGACAACCTTATATAACACCAGTTTGCACTAAAGTTAGGGCGGCACAGGGCAAGCCCTTGCTCCCAAATTCACTCCACACCTCCCACATTATGTCCTTCGCAAGTGGGCACCTGCCCCTTGCCATCTACGTCGCGCTAGAGCCCGCCACAAGCAGTGAACTCGGTGGTACCGACCTGCCCACACCCGTGTGGGGCCTAACAACCGTCATAAAGATACCGTACCCCAGCTCCTCCCCCAAATATGGCGGATCCACGGGGTTCCAAGCCCCCCCAGGGGTCGAGTGAACCTTTGGGACATGTTTTACATCATTTGTGATGCACATGCCGCTAGGATTCCCACTTTCAATCCGGTGCTGATATCTCTATGACGTTCGGGTTTTTGGCAGCCTTGGTACCATTCACGCGTGACACCGAGGCCCTCAGATGTGCCCTCGAATTTAAGCTCTCACCTTAAATTCCCCCCCAACAACCACCCCAAATACTTTATTTCGGCAACCCTCTAGCATCTTGGGATGCTTTACACGCCGCTTGAATCGAAGTGATTCGGCCTATGCGGCCAGATTAGTCACCTCACCCAATCAGCCCCAGCCCCCCCCTACAGGGCCACTTTCGACAACCTTATATAACACCATTTTGCACTAAAATTAGGGCGGCACAGGACAAGCCCTTGCTCCCACCCAAATTCACTCCACACCTCCCACCCTATGTCCTTCGCAAGTGGGCACCTGCCCCTTGCCATCTACGTCGCGCTAGAGCCCGCCACAAGCAGTGAACTCGGTGGTACCGACCTGCCCACACCCGTGTGGGGGGCTAACCGTCATAGAGATATCGTTCCCCAGCCCCTCCCCCAAATATGGCGGATCCACGGGGTTCCAAGCCCCCCCAGGGGTCGAGTGCACCTTTGGGACATGTCTTACATCATTTGTGATGCACATGCCGCTAGGATTCCCACTTTCAATCCGGAGCTGATATCTCTATGACGTTCGGGTTTTCGGCAGCCTTGGTACCATTCACGCGTGACACCGAGGCCCTCAGATGTGCCCTCGAATTTAAGCTCTCACCTTGCCCCCCTCCCCCAACAACCACCCCAAATACTTTATTTCGGCAACCATCTAGCATCTTGGGATGCTTTACACGCCGCTTGAATCGAAGTGATTCGGCCTATGCGGCCAGATTAGTCACCTCAACCAATCAGCCCCAGCCCCCCCCTACGGGGCCACTTTCGACAACCTTATATAACACCATTTTGCACTAAAATTAGGGCGGCACAGGACAAGCCCTTGCTCCCACCCAAATTCACTCCACACCTCCCACCCTATGTCCTTCGCAAGTGGGCACCTGCCCCTTGCCATCTACGTCGCGCTAGAGCCCGTCACAAGCAGTGATCTCGGTGGTACTGACCTGCCCACACCCGTGTGGGGGCTAACCGTCATAGAGATATCGTTCCCCAGCCCCTCCCCCAAATATGGCGGATCCACGGGGTTCCAAGCCCCCCCAGGGGTCGAGCGTGCACCTTTGGGACATGTCTTACATCATTTGTGATGCACATGCCGCTAGGATTCCCACTTTCAATCCGGAGCTGATATCGTTCCCCAGCCCCTCCCCCAAATATGGCGGATCCACGGGGTTCCAAGCCCCCCCAGGGGTCGAGCGTGCACCTTTGGGACATGTCTTACATCATTTGTGATGCACATGCCGCTAGGATTCCCACTTTCAATCCGGAGCTGATATCTCTATGACGTTCGGGTTTTTGGCAGCCTTGGTACCATTCACGCGTGACACCGAGGCCCTCAGATGTGCCCTCGAATTTAAGCTCTCACCTTGGCCGCCCCCCCAACAACCACCCCAAATACTTTATTTCGGCAACCCTCTAGCATCTTGGGATGCTTTACACGCCGCTTGAATCGAAGTGATTCGGCCTATGCGGCCAGATTAGTCACCTCAACCAATCAGCCCCAGCCCCCCCTACAGGGCCACTTTCGACAACCTGATATAACACCATTTTGCACTCAAATTAGGGCGGCACAGGGCAAGCCCTTGCTCCCAAATTCACTCCACACCTCCCACCGTATGTCCTTCGCAAGTGGGCACCTGCCCCTTGCCATCTACGTCGCGCTAGAGCCCGCCACAAGCAGTGAACTCGGTGGTACCGACCTGCCCACACCCGTGCGTGTGGGGGCTAACCGTCATAGAGACATCGTTCCCCAGCCCCTCCCCCAAATATGGCGGATCCACGGGGTTCCAAGCCCCCCCAGGGGTCGAGTGAACCTTTGGGACATGTTTTACATCATTTGTGATGCACATGCCGCCAGGATGCCCACTTTCAATCCGGAGCTGATATCGTACCCCAGCCCCTCCCCCAAATATGGCGGATCCACGGGGTTCCAAGCCCCCCCAGGGGTCGAGTGAACCTTTGGGACATGTTTTACATCATTTGTGATGCACATGCCGCTAGGCGGATTCCCACTTTCAATCCGGAGCTGATATCTCTATGACGTTCGGGTTTTTGGCAACCTTGGTACCATTCACGCGTGACACCGAGGCCCTCAGATGTGCCCTCGAATTCGTTAAGCTCTCACCTTGCCCCCCCCCAACAACCACCCCAAATACTTTATTTCGGCAACCCTCTAGCATCTTGGGATGCTTTATACGCCGCTTGAATCGAAGTGATTTGGCCTATGCGGCCAGATTAGTCACCTCAACCAATCAGCCCCAGCCCCCCCCCTACAGGGCCACTTTCGACAACCTTATATAACACCATTTTGCACTAAAGCTAGGGCGGCACAGGGCAAGCCCTTAATCCCAAATTCACTCCACACCTCCCACCCTATGTCCTTCGCAAGTGGGCACCTGCCCCTTGCCATCTACGTCGCGCTAGAGCCCGCCACAAGCGGTGATCTCGGTGGTACCGACCTGCCCACACCCGTGTGGGGGCTAACCGTCATAGAGATATCGTTCCCCAGCCCCTCCCCCAAATATGGCGGATCCACGGGGTTCCAAGCCCCCCCAGGGGTCGAGTGAACCTTTGGGACATGTTTTACATCATTTGTGATGCACATGCCGCTAGGATTCCCACTTTCAATCCGGAGCTGATATCTCTATGACGTTCGGGTTTTTGGCAGCCTTGGTACCATTCACGCGTGACACCGAGGCCCTCAGATGTGCCCTCGAATTTAAGCTCTCACCTTGCCCCCCCCCAACAACCACCCCAAATACTTTATTTCGGCAACCCTCTAGCATCTTGGGATGCTTTACACGCCGCTTGAATCGAAGTGATTCGGCCTATGCGGCCAGATTAGTCACCTCAACCAATCAGCCCCAGCCCCCCCCTACGGGGCCACTTTCGACAACCTTATATAACACCATTTTGCACTAAAATTAGGGCGGCACAGGGCAAGCCCTTGCTCCCAAATTCACTCCACACCTCCCACCTTATGTCCTTCGCAAGTGGGCACCTGCCCCTTGCCATCTACGTCGCGCTAGAGCCCGCCACAAGCAGTGAACTCGGTGGTACCGACCTGCCCACACCCGTGTGGGGGCTAACCGTCATCGTCATAGAGATATGAATTATCAGACGAGAGCTGGAAAGGAAACGAACTCAACGATGTGATGTGAGACTGAACCTCTTGTAACGTGATAAAGAAATTCAAGAATATTTTTCATATCGCTTGTATCGTGATCAATTTCGACGACCACGACGACGAGCGGAGGAAGTTTCATATTGACTATCGAGGCGCCATCGTCTATCGATAGTCACTGTCGATAAATTCCTTACCAGGCAGGTATAACTGTCCACCCCTGGTTGAATCCTCGGTACCAGGAGAAAGTTGTAGTAGGATAGCGAATCCTCCGTTCCTCACCCTACCAGTCGAGTGCTTTTTTACCATACTTTTACCTTAAGCCTTACCTATTCCTTGAGCTCGACATTTCTTGAGACCTACAAATGTTGAAAATGTTATAACAGATTCCCTTGTTTGTTGTAAATAGCACAGCTCTTTCCTGAAACTTAACGAATGCTGTTTAAGGTTGCAACTCCCTCCAGGAAGGCAAGCCTTGCATCATAGAACTTTCGGTTTTTTGGGATGGTAAATCCCGAACGACAAGAGTCGCTTTCGTCTATCTTCACCTCTTGCGAACTTCAAAGAATAAATGAGCAAACCTCACGCAGTACCAGCTAGTACCGACATTTCGAGGTCACAGGATTGGAAAGACGAATATACTGTTACATTTCTTCCCGTCGCCCTATGTATTATCGATTCCGCACTGTTTACGCCTAAGATGCTCAGAAGGCCCATTTGACCAAGCTTTAGGGGCAGTAGCCCAGGTTCTCGAATTGTGAAGGATGGAACGCCATCCATCTTTGTTCTCCAGTCGTATTCAAGGTCACGAGCGTCACCTTCAACCAGAACCCACTGTTATTCCTCCCGAAGTTGTCGAATGGTCGGGAAACGACGCTTGGAGTCCGGAATCCAACCGCCAGGCATCCGGGGGGATCGAGTGGACCGACGTGCAGAGCTTTTCTCGGTAAACCTTGCGACTTCTATTGCCGCGACCTGCGACTTCTATTGCCGCGAGCCATAGCCATAGATATACAGGAATGAACTGTGGCTTGATATATTCCTACTTTGGTGTACTCTCTCTACTCTCGAAACGGAGCTGTGTCGAGAAGTTCTCTTCAACCGGGCGACGCGTAAGAAGAGCATCTTGCACCGGCTGCGTGTCCTTGCCCAAGTGTCGTCTCAGCAAGCTTGCCGGTCGACGCCTGTATTGACGCACCATCCATCTTGTGCAGGCAGGCACTCGGGTGGAGCCTGTATCAACTCACCAAAACGAGCACTCCGTCTTTTGCAGGCACTCGAGTGGAGCAACCTCCAGGAACCAAAGCAACAATATCACAGAACCGTACGCGTTACCCAGACGCTGGTCCGGTCAAAACGGTCACCTGCCTCCAATGACAATACCACAAGCTGATGGTTCTCACTCCGTATTCCGTGCCTTGTGGGACAAGCCAGAACCAAAGACTACGAGGCAGCCGACCTTTCTGCACACGCTACAGGTAGTCAGGACATCTGTTCAAGTCGTCAAGGTTTGTCATACCAGAGGGCCGCGTCCCAAGTCACAATGCGTTGACATATTTTCTATTGGGGCACTGTTGACGCGCGCACAATAGTCAGCGCTTCAGCCAGGAGGCACAAGCTCTGCGAGGTGTGCCGCGCTTGCTCGACGTACAAAACATGCTTGCGCGCAGTCGGTATCCGGGGTCTAAGGTTGTCTCGATTACGAGGACAAGCAGTCGTTCACATCAGGGTGAGCATGCAGGACTCGTCACAGTTCAGTATTCAAGGTTCACGAATATGTTTGGTGCGCCTCCCACCTCGTCGCCCTATGGGAAGTGGCAAAAGCAATACCCTTTACGTTCCAGCAGGGCAAGCCTTAACCCTCTCGGGCCGTATTCCTGCTGATGCGCGCACATCAACCTCGGCGCACCTACAGGGCGTACCGGGGGAGGCGCGCACAAGAGCCACGGTGCACCTTCAGGGCGAACCGGGGGAGGCGCGTTTTCTTCCCTCGAGGCTGTGCACGGTGCACACAGCAGCCAGCGCAAGATAATGGGTCGCGTCCGCGCGAGGGCTCGAGCAGTCGGCAAGCCAAAGGGTGGGCGCAGGTCAGCCCGGTGCCGTCGCAGAATGGTGCGCTTGGTAACGCGTGCGGTAACACCCCTCCTCCTGAGCCTGTACGTGGCTGCAGCAATGCCTACCCCGCTGACCCTCCACGTGACTGCGGGCCAGGCCACTCATCGAAGGGAGGCTATTACTGATCCGCTGGATGACGGCTGCGAACCCAATCCTGTGCACGCCGACGCCAACTGCACCACGCCCGCGAGCCCACCTTCCTTGCCCCGTCCGCGCTCTCCGGCAGCCGCGGCCATTCAGGCAGTGTCCAATGCGTCTCGGTGAGCTTGCCACTAAAGGCCTGTTGTCAGCCTGTGTTCGCTTTGTACTCTCATGCCTGGTGGCAATTCAATGGCGCGGGGCCTCTCAAAAAGTCTGCAATCCCTCAACCGAGCATCGCCGGGAGAAGTGGCTACGGCGAGACTCCGCCACTATCTCAGACTTCGTAACGTGCGCTAGGGTCTTGTTTCAGCTTATTGAACCGGCTTGCTTGCGAAAGAAATGGAGTACATCTTTCTTATCATACGTGATACCTGTATGCAGACGTGGTATCTGCTGAAACCTTTTCCTCTTTGCGAGAAGAAAGACCCTCGGTTAATCAATGCAGGTTCTGCATGGTCTCTCAAATTCCTTCCCAGCGATCTGTTGGCTCTCCTTCCGACATTGAAGTGGATCTACTCTGATCATCTTGGGAAACAGAATTCAGGTGGCCAGCACCGCTTACCCCCTTGTTTCATGCTATAACTCACGGCCATGAGATGAGGGGTGCCAGCGGGATAGGTGTGCTGGGATAGGGTGATACGGCGAACGCTCTATGAGAGTACGACCTATATGCCATATTTTACCGGTATCGTCCACGCACCACTGCTCACTTAGTGTATTTCAACGGTGTCACCCTCTCCCCACTCCTCATACACCGCATGGCACCGATGCCCTCAAACTTACCGCAGTTCATGTCCTATCACACGAATTTGCCTACTCGCCTCTGCCAAGGTGCTATTTTGCAGCAGTATTGTCTGCGTTGTATATCCCTGGTACTGTTCCCTCGCTGGACCGACTGACGAACTAAGCAGCTGGAGCATCATGGCAAGTGTCATCATCGGGGAAGTGCCATGGCTGCAATGCCAGGTGTCACCTTCCTGATGAATATGATCATGCTTTTCGTCACCCTGGGCGTCAACGACTGCCCTGGGACATCGCCCATGGGTGGATGCGTCGGAGAGGCCAGCCTGGGCAGTTGCGCCTTTGAGTCCCCCAGAGTGAACCCCTTCTATGGCCCCCGGGCTGACACTCTCATCACTCTGGTGTGACCTCCCGCTACCCCAAAGCGTCCCCCAGAGTGAACCCCTTCTATGGCCCTCACGTAGAAGCTCTCATTACGCTCGTATACCCCCCTGCTAGCTTGAACGCTACACCTCCTTCTTTCCGCCCTCACGACTGGCTAGCTTGCAGTGGAAGCTTCGCCCAATCGCTGATCACCGCGGATCTAGTGTGAGTGAATGCGCGTCCGTTGAGTAAGAGCATATCCGGACTTCCCCACAAGCAGCATGTTTGCTCTTTTGCTCCTATTGGAAGGGTTTTTAGGCTGCGAGAGCAGTGATGCGCACCGTGGCATCGGAGCCTTCTGGGTGCCTCCGACAGCAATGCATGGTAATGATCGCCTGCATCAGGAGGCCGGGACCTCGGTAAACTCCCCTTCCAACACCTTGTGGGGGTACACTCAGGGTGCCAAGGACACGCCCAAGATTCTTGACCTTGAGCTCTGGCGTTTCATTTCAGCAGTTTACCTTCACGCTGGTGCGCTTCCTGCTCCTGGTCATGGAGATGCCTCCGCCGACTGCACTCAGTTGCTCTCCTGGAGTACCGTGCCACACGGCCATCCCTTTGGACCGCCCAGCGTCCCTGAAGCCATGAATGCGCTGTGATTATGTAGGACTGATCATGTGCTGTATGCACCCGAAGCTCCACAGCAAGAATTGGCAAAGGGAGGCACGTAATCAGTGGCAGGCAACCGTAGAAGTTTTCAAAATGAAAACAACAAAGCTGCACCCTTACGGGGCGTGTGGATCTAAAAGGTATTATGCAGTCCGATTGCGGGTCTAAAATGAGGCACATCAAAATGATCTCCGCCACACATTTACAGTTGCATCAAGACTAAATCCATTACTGATATCCTCATAGTGTTACCCAAAGAGCATGAAGTAAACTTCAGGCCATAATTTCCCCCACTTATCGCTCATGGAAGGGAGCAAGCCTCAGATAGCGACTTCCCTCTAAAGGTCGTGTGAGCCATGAGCAGGTGTGCTGCACCTGCTTGGCAACATGGTCGGCCTACTCGTGTACGGCGTGCAGCTGGAGAGAAGCTTTGGGGGGCTACGGCTGGCTGTTGTGTGGTTCGTGTCAGGATTTTTCAGCATGTGCGCCCCTTCTTGACCGTGCCCCGCCCGCCTAACGAAGTCCCCGTGGGGCAGTCTTGCCTGTGCACCGCATTTGAGGCGCATGCTCTGCCCTCCCATCATCGCCACACTGGCACTGGCAGTGACATGGGCAAACACGGAGAGGACTATAACTAGTATACCCTCGCTGCCCATGCTGCTAGCGTGTGCTGGTGCAACCCTTTCTCAACTGCCTCGCTCCGCAGGGCCCTTTGGCAAATGGGCGATGCCTCATTTAGGCCAGTATGGGCTGCGGGGCAAGGAGGCGGCATGGCTGACGACAGCTTTAAGAAGTCGGCGATGGCGCGCCAGCTGAGGGCATTTGTGGGAGGTGGAATGGGATCACGCAGGTTGTGCTCCGCTGTGTTCCTGCCCAACATTGTGTCGGTGGGGGCATCGGGCGCAGTTTGTGGGCTGATGGGGTGTAGTCTGGGGGAGGTGATGCTCAATTGGAGATCGTGAGACCCCCCCGCCCTCTCCCACACATCTCCTTCTTGTTTCAATGTGTTCAAAGACTTGCCTGCAAATGCTACCGATGCGTCCAAGGGGCATTATGCCATATTCTGTAACTAGCCTTGTGCTCTATTCTTTGACAACCGCTCCCCTATCTACCGGATCAGTATGTCTGTGTAGTCAGATTTGCTCCCGCGGCAAGGTGTGCCGTGGGGAGCCCCACGCCTTTGCCCCTGCCGGCTCCCCAGTTGCGCCCAAGCTCTGAAGCCTGGAGCGTGGAGCGTAAAACGACCGCGCATCTGTCGGTGCCTGGCTCTCAACCATGAACGGAGATGGAGCTGGGGTGGGGGAGTGCTCCGGCGATGCGGCTCAGTCATCGTGCGCCTGGGAGGGACCTGCTGTCGCACTCCGTCGGGGCAGTGGTGGAGCTGCTGCTCGGACTGGCCCCCCTGGTTGATAATGTGACTCACGTCTCTGGGTTCCTGGCAGGTCTGTCCCCACCCGCAGAAACCTACCTCAGGCCCGAGCACGGGACCAAGCACGCATTTGGCTCTCCAACTTCTCTCGGTGCCACTGCTGGGGCAGAATCCTCCATTTCCTTCTGAACTGATCTGTGGCGCTCTATCAGCCGTCCGAATTCGCCCTCAACAGCTTTCAGCCGCGCGTTCATCCTTCAGGCGCTGTCACTGACCACCTTCAGCACATATGTACCGTTGGATCTTGCCGATGCGTGATGTGACTCCCTTCCAGTGTGCAATCTAGTGTCGGACATCGAGCAATGGTGATGCACGCCCAGCAGCGGGCACTCTGTGCCGGCCTGACCCTGAGAGGAAGGCGCTGCGCAGGCCTCCTCATGGGCTTGAGCCTATTTGCAAAGAAGCGATTCACACAGGCGCGCGCTCAGTCCCCCCCACCTTGCACGACGAGAGGGGCTAGGGGCATCGGAGCGAACAAGCAGTACATTTTATTGTCTCGCGTGTAAGCTGTATTTCCTCCCCCCTCTGCAGATGCATGCTGAGATGGTCTGAGATGGGCATATCCCTGGCAGGGCGCACTGTGTGATGGAGGCGCCACGCTCATTGCAGTAGCCTTTACTTTAGCTATGTCAGATTTTCAACTCCAAGGGCTGATGGGACTTCCAGTTTATCTGTCAGAAGAGTAAGTGAGAAGCGGCAGGAGGGACACCTGGCGGGGTGGTGCTCATGGGGGTATGCGCGAAGTGGCTCGGGGCACCCCATGTGGTGGTGCTCATGGGGGCGTGCGAGGAGGGCGAGCAGACGCCTGGTGGCATGGTTTGTGTAGGGTGGCTTCTGGGTGCAAGGAGGGCAAGCAGACGCCTGGTGGCGTGGTTTGTGTA
>LGRX02005939.1:0-23218 GCA_001247695.2 Cymbomonas tetramitiformis
CAACATGACGAGAGAGCGGTATGCCGAGAGAGCAGCATGACGAGAGAGCGGTATGCCGAGTGGTTCATTGACAGACGGAATGCTTTGCACGAGCGGTGAGGTGCCTCTGCTGCGCTTCCTCCGGTTCCGCCACAGAGCACGCGCTGCCAATGCTGAAAGGAGGTGAACCGAGCGGGACGTACGGCAAAATCGGTGACAGCTCGAGGCCGCACATCATGAGGATGCTGCCATTAGGGCTCGTCCCGTCCACGTGCCTCATCAGGCCCTCCTGATGAGCGGCGGGCCAGAGGTCGAACGGCGGGGATTCGTGCCCGCTTCGCTCTCTCCCTCTCTCCCTCTCCTCCCTCCTGCCCTCTGAACTCTCTCCGTGTGGCGCCCAGTTCGTCCGATGAGGATCATCATCTGCACACACGAAAGCATCGCCTTCACAACATTCCGTTCCTCCCCCTCTGAATGCACGAAGAAGCACGGGTGCCTGCGAGAGACATTATGCACGCATTGAATTCACGAGGGGGGCTTAAAAAGAAGCTTTTGTTTGCTGGTTATGTGTCTGACGCTGTTCTGCTGGTTGCAGGGGATGAGTGCCATAGGCACCGCTGGAGAGCATGAGGGGCACAGGTGTGTCTGCGATGGAGGGGAGGAGTGCTTTAGGCACGGCGGCTACCTCTGATGACATAGAGTGGCTCGTCGTCATATCTTGCGGGGATTCTGGACAAGTCGAGGGAGGGGACGTTCAAGGGGGACTGCGCCGGGGAGCGCACGGACTGCCCCGCCTCGGTGCTCATCTGCCGGCCCTGAGCGCCGCACGAGCAGCGCTCCGGCCTTTCAACCTCCTTCTCAGGCGGTCTCGCGATGCTCAAAGTATGGGGACAGCCTGATGCGCTTGTCTGAGCGGCACCCTGGCGGCTCCTCTCTGTGATGGACGGATTCGCCACGCTGACGCCCGAGTGGCATGCGTCTCAATGAAGCTTACTTAAGGCTTCTGGCCGCGATAGCACCAGCAACCTCGATCGCTGAGGAGGCGATCGACTCGACTTTGGAGTCGTCTTTTAAAGCGGTCACTAGATACCATTCAGCAGGATCGGAACGGTGCGAGCGCGGGTCGCTCTCAGGCGCAAGAGGGCCGCACGGCGATCGATGATGGCACCTGTGTTTCCTCAGAGCTGGAGCTTGAGTGCTGAGAGCAAAACTTCTCGTAAAGCTCCGCCATACTTGGGGCCTCGTCCAAGGGCATATCTGCTGATAGTCAAGGAGCAATCGAGGGCAGGCTCAACCAGCGCTCTGTGAGTATCGACGGGCAGGCTCAAGCGCCGTGTGAGTGTTTGAGTCGCTCACAGTAAACGCTCGGCCAGAGGTGCGCAACGACAGGAAGAGGAGAGCACAGAGAGGGCCCACGCATAGCCAGCGCCCGTGCGTGTTGCGCGATCTACTCATGGTTATGGTCTATATCATGGTGAGAAGGCAAAGCGCTTTGAGGTGATTACTTCGGGGTTCATCGTCGTGGATATCCTTTCGTTCTTCTGGCGCTTCGGGAGACAGCAGACGAACCTGACGCGAACCAAGCAATCCAGCTCGAAGTCAAGAGCACTTAACTGCGCTGGGGTTCTGTTTGGGCTGACCACTATCGACATGAACAGGCACTCCAATCTTTCTGACTTTGAAGGGTTTTATTCCGTCCCTAAACACCACGGTCAAGAGCACTTTCACTCATTTGTGCGGACGTCCCGAAATCTGACTTAGTCCTATTTCGATCAAATTCGCTCAAGTAAGTTGAGAGTCCTTCGTCAATCCCTGAAGCGTCAAGGCAAATATCAGTGTGAGTCGCGTATCGGAGGGAGAAATTTCGCGTGGTAAAACTCGGGGGAGGCCTACGTCTCTGTTGATACCACGTTCGTCGAAGTATTGCTGACAGAATATCTCTTCCTGCTCTACTTCTATGAAGATGCTGCCCGCCAAAGGCTCGCCGAGGTTAGAGAATTCTATCGAAGCTTCGGGAGTTAAAGGTTGATCAGGTGCGCTCAGAGCCGCCTGCTGCTCTGGGGTGAGATGAAGCGGCAATGCTTCCAAGACGTCTGGAAAGTTTTCAGGATCATTGAACCGAAAAGGGAACACATTCTCGCGAGTTTGTGGCGTCACCCTCGCGCATGCAGCCTCTGGTTTTGTTTCAGCATCCTCTACCAGTGCAGCAGGCATTTAAGCTGCCGAGCTTACAGCGCCAGGATGGCACAATCCTGTCGGGCTCACTGCATAAATTTGGGGTTCAAGAGTCTTCGCTTTCATCTTTCCTTATCTGCGTGTATGTCTGCTAAGCAGGTATACGGTGCCAAGTTTCACTGACTATCATACTTAGAATTTCCATGATCTGTTCCACCAGCTGCGTACTGCTGTGGATTGGCCCAAGTCCAATACACTTGACTTGGCTGAATTGTGCACATTTGCTGATCTGCACCACTTTTTTTTTGAAAGCTGTAAGCTCAAGAACAATACGAATGGCAACGTTGAACGACTGAACGTATCAGGACCCTATCCATGTCCACCTACCTCATACCTGAACGGTGAACCTCGCGTCGCGTCGGTGACACTCGGTAGTCGCAACTCGCAAGTCGGTGACATGACATGACATGACAATGCCATGCCATGCCATGCCATGCCATGCCATGACATGACATGACATGACATGACATGACATGACATGACATGACATTGACATGACACTCTGATGTCTGAACTACAGTAAACACTCGATTTTAACCCCTAAGGAGCGGTTTGTGCTGGAATTGTCACAGTGACTAGTCATACAGTCACGTGTCATATCCGGTTTATCATCCTCGGTGGTCAGCTAGTGTCACAGACTCAGGGTATTTATTTGTGTTATCACAGTTTAGCTGGATCCGTTCGTTCACCGTCCGAGCGTTTCCCCACAGCCGACGTTGTGTTTCCAACAGGTTATGGGCCCACCACGCTTCCACCACCCTCACCTAGTATCCCTAGGGTGAGTAGCGCGCGCGCACAGGCCCCTCCTGTGCGTCGTGAAGTTCATTACATTCACGCGCCCCCTATGCCTGGGCCTCCTTCTGTGGACATCGAGGACCAGCATTTTGGGCAGTATGACAGTAGTGAGGAGGAGCAAGATGGCCACTTGGCCGCTCCGCATTTTTCGTCCGATCGATTGGAACAGGATGAAACCCTGGACACAGGTTTCCAAGGCGACTCGTATGGCGGAGTTTTGGAGCCCCCACTTGGGGAGGAATTTTTACCGCAGAGCGAGTTTAATGTTGGCACAGTTTCTTTTAGAGATGAGCCTGCGTTGAACGACGAGAATGTATTCACCGCAAAGGAGTGGGCTGCCTGGGAGGCAGGGGCCTACGATTCCGTTGGAGCTGGTGGTGCTGAATTTTACGATGAGTATGAATATTTTGAGAACTCTGCGTCCGATAATTATTCCATTGTTCACGACTCTGGAGAGTTACATTCTGAAGCGGAGCTAGATGACGAGGTTCTCGATGATTCTTACACCCCAGCAGAATGGGCGGCTTGGGAAGCTGGCCAGTATGAGGGCGACTCGACAGGTGGTGCTTATTTTGACGATTCTTATTATGATTACTATGAGGGCGCTGACGATTCTTATTACGATGATTGAGTTATTTTAAGCAGACAGGCAGGGCGTTGGATTGTTTCTTTTGACCACTTGCTGTAGCTGAAATGTTTTCTTGACACGTCCGGTTATTTTAGTTACTGACCAATTGCGGAGAGCGAGGCACTTAAGCACAGTCACGGACAGAGATCCCATCACGTGCAGTAATTACTCGTTGAGCCGACCGGCAGGACTTCTATGAGAACGTGTTGTTTTCGGCATGCAGACCGGCAGGAGAACCTAACGCGGCTGACCATTAGCTGAAATTGTGACCTAACATTGAAAATTAGAAACGTGCAGCCTCACGGGGAAGCCGATTTCCCCCCCACTGTATGGGGGCCTGCTTCTCCTTGCGTCACCCCTCACTGTGTGTGGCATGTGTCACACGTGACCGTGTCTCCGTCACTTTAGCCTTCTCTAGTTAGACAGTCCGTATGTCTGTCTTCCCAGTTTATTGCTATTCCGTTTCCGAGCACCCGGCACTGTGTTTTCTGTGACTTCATCGTGCATATATATATCTTATATATATATATACCCTCAGATCACCCTTTCTGTCAGGTTATCGACCCACTTCACGCTAAGTGGTGTTTCGGTAGGCATCAGCTCGCTTTGGCAATTTGCCGATTCTAAAGTTCCCTCTAAAGTACCTTACCGTTAAAGCGCATTCACCGCAACCGATTTCCTTGGGACAACACGTGGGCTGCCTACCGTCAACGAGAAAGGTTTTCCACGGTTTCCTTCGGCCAAATTTCCCTCTTTCCCTCTTATTCCTTCACCCTGGCCGGCTATTTCCTTCCGATGTCTCAACACCGCCAATCAACCCTCGCAGAGGCGCTTCGATCGGCACGACGGGCTAGTGCTACTCCTTCTCGCCCCCTTGAAATTCTGGCACTACGACACCGGGTCCGACACGACCGAGACGCATTGTTTCCACCGCCTCTCTACGTTCGCGTCCTTCCTCATTGCGTCCTTCGCCCACGCCTTTCATGTTCTTCAACGATCCGTCGGTCCTCATGTCCACGCCGGTGGAGGAGGGGAGGGCGGACGAGTACCTTGAGCAATTGTCTTATGCTTTCACGTACTCCACCGACATCGTCACCATTTTGCGTCCTGGAGGGTTTAACCCTAAAAATGGTTATACCCTTGACAACGACTCCGCAGACACGGATTTTACTGCTTTGCTCGCTGCCATGAGACACGTTTTGTACCCTGTTTCCTTCGCGGAGTTCTCCAAGCTCCTCGACCTCGAGCACGACTACGACTTTTATCACGTCGTTCTCAACGAGATCATCTTCACAATCCTTCCAGTTCTACTTCGTGGAACTGCTTTGGCCTTGTACTCCGAGGCCGCGCGCTCCCATCCTGGTGACGGCCGCTACGTTCTCCAGCGGCTGCGGTTTGAGGTCGAGGGCGTCCCTGACTCCGACTCCGACCGCTACTGGGTGAAGATGCGTGCCGTCATCATCGACGAGCACAAGGACCCCGCCCCTCAACTCACGACCATCCGCACCTTGGGCGACAAGCACGCCCGAATCAACCCTGACTACAGCGAGTCCAAGCGCGTCCGAGACCTCTGGCACATCCTGGCCGACTCTGCCAAGCAGACGCCCTTCGTCAACCCGCTGTACGTCAACGTCATCCGCGACCTTCGAGCTGGTGCCCCTTTCTCCTTCTCCACACTGTGCTTGCGTGTGCGCACGGTGTGGAAGGAGGAGTTGGCATTTGCCACCCCCGCCGACACTTCCCCGTCTGGTGGTGGTGGTGGTGATCGACAAAAGCAACCTTCCTTCAACTCCGTCACCGTGGAAAAGAAGCCCGGCTACAGCATCAAGTGTGTTGGTGAGTGGCGCGTGGACCCCCCTGGCTCACCGCTGAAGCGGTGGAAGGGTGTCGGGTTCCCATGCATCACCTGTTTCCGGCTGTGGGGCCTCACTGACTCTCACCCTGGGACTAAGGGCCTGTGCCCTTACACCTGCGTGGCAGCATTCTCCCCCACGCGTGCCCCTCCCTCGGCTCTGCCTGTGGGCAATCGACCGCTTCCGCGGGATTTCGCATCGGCCATGGCGTCCCTGCAGGCAGCTGGTGGTGCCTCCGCGCAGTCTGTGGTGGTGACGGACGAGCAGGCCGACCCCGCACCGACCGACCCTGAGCCGGTCGGGTCGGTAATGACCTTCATCGCTCCTGTCCCTGACCCGCCTCCGCGGCTCGATCACGCCGCGGCGGGCTCCGATGACGATGTTGCCGAGCCAGCGGCTGAGCCGCATCCCGCTGACACGGCTCCGCACCCTGTGAGCGGGGACTCCGACTGTGAGGCAGAGCCGGCCGCCATGCACGCTCTCCTTGACGACGATGAGGACTGGCCGGTTTTCCGATCGACGCCGTGGATTCCTCCAATTGTCACTTCAACTGACCGCCAGGCTCCAGCCAACTAGCTTTAATCTTAGCCACAATTAGCTTACGTGCAGAGTTTATCCGCATCTTGCCAGCTATTAGCTGGCCGCAATGGGCCCTTCGTTGAACTCTGACATTAAGTAACATTGGGTTTGGCATGTGGCACGCGTGGGTGGTACGTTTATGCATAATTTGACGAATTTTCGAAAAAATGACATTTAGAAGTGTTAGAAGGTTGGAGAAGTTTGGAGAAGGTTTGGACAAACTCAAAAATGTAAAATTTTGACATTTCGGGTTTTGGAGTAGCCGTGCGGGGCCATTTCGTTTACTGCAAATACAAGGGAATCAAGTTGTGCACATGGAATGCTTGCGCGACACATTAATAAGTTTATAAAAGGCCATTACAAGGTTTGGGAAGGTGCAACATGATAGTAGAAGGCAGTAAAAAGTTGCATGTCCAATATTTTAGGGTTTTAGGGTTGCTGGCGGGGTGGTGTGGGTGAAATATTAGTTGTGAGAGAGGTTCGGCGTATGCGGGTCCGCTATAAAGTGCACAATTTCGGGAAATGATGATATTACACGGTTTGATATTTTTGGAGAAGTTTGGAGAAGGTTTGGACAAACTCAAAATATGAAATTTTGACGTTTAGGGTTTTGGAGTAGTCGTGCGGGGCCATTTTGGTCACTGCAAACAGCAGGAAATCGAATTTTGCACTTGGCATGCATGCGCGGCATATGAATGTGTCGCTACAAGGCCAATAACAAGCGGGATATTATATTGTATGATTTAATATTTTTGGAGAACATCGGAGAAGGTTCGTATAAACAAAATAATGCAATATTTTGATATTTTGGGTTTTGCAGGAGCCGCGCGGGACCAATTTGTTCACTGCAAATATCAGGATGGTTGCCGTGTCATGCACACGGCCGAGGTTTTGAAAATAAAGAGCAATTCAATATGCAAGTGCATTTCCATGCTTATATTCCAATGTTCATACACAATCTAATGTATGAATACTTGCAAGTGACATGATTACCGTGGTGTCAGATTATTAGAGTTATGCAAAAATTGCAGCTTACTGTAGCACGAAGCACCAAGATGCGGCTCTCGGGACAGCTCAATAGCACTTTTAGTTAGGCAAACGATTTCTAAGCTAGCGCCTGTCGAACAGCTCTTCCAAGGAAACACGTGAGCGTGAAGCCCCACGAGCAAGGTCCTGCAATTGATCCGCGGTCAGGGTGAAAAGCTGCTGTGCTGGTTGGGCGAGCTGCTGTGGTTGGGCGAGCAGCTGCGGTTGCGCGAGCAGCTGGGGTTGCGTGAGGAGTTGCGGTGGTTGCGCGAATAGCTGGGGTTGCGCGAATAGCTGGGGTTGCGCGAGCAATTGTGGTTGCAGCTGGTAGGATTGCTGAAGCTGCGCGAGAGCTGCTGGAGCTGCTGAAGTTGTTGCAGCTGTTGAAGCTGCTGGAGTTCTTGCAGCTGTTGAAGCTGCTGAGGCTGCGGCACCGGTTGAAGCTGCTGGGGCTGCAGCACCGGTTGAAGCTGCTGGAGCTGCTGCATCTGTTGAAGCTGCTGGGGTAGCTGCACCTGTTGAAGCTGAGACTGGGGCTGCAGGAGTTGCTGCAGCTGCAGGGGCTGCTGCGGCTGTTGAAGCTGCTGGGGCGGCAGCACCTGTTGAAGCTGAGACTGGGGCTGCGGGAGTTGCTGCAGCTGCAAGGGCTGCTGCGGCTGTTGAAGCTGCTGAGGCGGCAGCACCTGTTAAAGCTGAGACGGGGGCTGCGGGAGTTGCTGCAGCTGCAAGGGCTGCTGCGGCTGTTGAAGCTGCTGAGGCGGCAGCACCTGCTGAAACTGCTGGGGCTGCAGCACCTGATGCACCTGAGCCTGTGACAGTGGGAGTTGCTGCAGGTGCTGGGCCAGGAGGAGTTCCTCCTGCTGCTGGGCCTGCGGGACGCCCTGACGAACTGCTTCCAGACCTGAGATCTCACCCACCGTCCCTTGCTCCGCCGTGGGCGTCGCCGACGCCACAGGTGCCGGTCGCGGTTCCTCGGAGGCCGGCACTTGCGGCACGACGAGCGTCTCCAAACTAGCGCGCTCCAGCTCTAAGCGCCGGTCCAGTGCGCTCTGCTGTCTCTGCTCCAACGCTTCCAAACTCCGACCAAACTCCTCTCCCTGCTTCCTCAACAGCTCCTCCAACTGTTCACTCGTCACGCCCACCTGCACAGGTCCACTTCTTCCTTCCTCTACATCCACCTGCGCCGCCTGTGATAGTGACAGCACCCCACGGCCGACACTTGACCTCCGGCCTCGAGAACGACCACCTCCAGCTTTCCCCGTGCCTTTCCCCGTGCCCGCATCAAGTGCCCTACCCGACACGTCGCTCGGTGCTTGACTCCCCCTTCGCTGTGGAACGGCCAGGTGCGCAGGCGCGGCAACCCGCTTCTGCAAGGTGTAGCCGTCAGCCAAATCCGACCTCATGCGCTTCCTTCCTGAGGCCCCTTTAGACGCAATTGTCTCAGGCGGTGCATCCTCTGTGACCGTGTCCCCCTCGGAACCCGCGCCACCACCGCTAGCGGCAACCGATGCCGCGTCCTTGTCCACGAAGAGGTAGTCGTCACGGGTAACACTCCCCCCTAACTTATAGTTTTACGAGAGGCCCGGGAGCACGAACGCATGATTTTAGGGGAAAAGGCGGCTATAAGCACCAAAATAATGAGAAACCCTAACTTCTTGAGTCGATACCTAGGGAATATGGGACTGGTAGAGGTGCGTAGGAGTAAAATTGGGCGAAAATATTTCACACAATGCTTATTATATGTGACAATAAGGGATAGCAGGGAAAAAATAAAGGCAAACGGACAACCTTGGACCGGAAGCGAATTGCATGAGGCACAATTCGTTAAAAATCGAAAATTTGCAAAAAAGAGCCTAGAACCAAAAAATTTCAGGGAAGGGACCCGAGGACATATACGAAGCCATGTGCGAAAGAGGAATGCCCAAATAAACGATATGGTAGCTGAGGGGAGGCACCAAGCGGGTGTAACGCGTAACACGGAGAGCACAATAATGCTCAGAAGCCACGGGAATGGGGGAAGCAAGGTGCGCACTGGTCTTGCAAAAGACACACGGAATGTAGTCAAGCGGGCTACAGATAACTTATCTCGGTCTCCAAATAACTTGAAATGGAATGCATTTAACCTCAAAATACGGGCTGTTAATTTAACACAATATATGTATCAAATAACTATAAGGCACCAAAATAAATTTCCATTTATGGTCAACTTATCACGGCCCTCAAACACTTCAGATCGGAAAGCAGCAAACCTTATAAGGACGGATAAAATATTGAAGCGCTCTTCGGATAAACAAACTCTGAGTCCAATAAACACGATGCGGCATAAGGCTAATTTAAATGCTTTTATATGGAGATGAAAACTGACAAAGACATAAGCGGCAGCATGATTATGACATATTACATAATGCGGCATTTTTTGAGATGTGAGATAAACTATATCAAAACACAAGCGGAACTGCAAGCAACCTCTCATGGGACTTTTATTATGCTCTTCCACCTAATGACGGGACTTAGCAAAATGAAGTTGTACCCTAAACAATATTTCCCGGGGCCTAGAGTCATAATACACCTAGCCCACAAGAGACCTAAGGCCTGCAAAAGGATAAGCAAGAGCGCCTTGAAATACATGATTCAAAACCCCAAAATGGCATGGCTTTGGGAGAGGACACGGACCCAAAATACAAAGAAATCTAAAATGAAATCACCTCTAAAAATAACGAAACATAAAATTCACGGAAAAAAGAATAACGTCAACAAACAACATAATATGCCTGAACCTGATCAGATGTTAAGCGGTGGAGCAGGCACCGTAGATAATGCAGTAGATGAAAATATAATGGCTACGGAATCACTTCTCTCGGAAAAGGGGTGGTTAAATGCAACTCATGTTGGTGATGCCATGAAAATACGGGACCCGAGTACCATTGCCCCCATGGACCTCACGGACATGATGCTGAAGATGACAGTGGAGGACCAAAAACTCACACAACTCATTAACAGCAGACTCAAAAAATATGGCCACACACAAATAGGCGTGTGTGACAATATACATTGGCGTCTCATAATGATCCGCTTATCATCATCCGGAAAAATAGATGCTTACATATATGACCCTTTTGGAGATAATGCCGAAAGAGAAACCATCAATATGATTGTGGTAGCACTCACAACCTGGCTGAAAAATCTCAAAGCCACCACAGAATTTAAGGAATTCACAGTTACTATTAGCAAGGATACATTTCAAACAAATACATACAACTGTGGCACATGGGTAGCAAAAACCGCCTTCAGATGGGCCCAATGGAACAGAGGTTCACATCAGACCACATTTTTCGAGCACCTAAAATGTGACCTATGTAGTGGGGAGTATGGCGACAAAACAATGCAAAAGGAAATACATAAATACCGATTAGAAATGAGGAAAGAATTAGGGCTGACGGCCAATAATACCCGCAACACGCTGGAGCTCAAAAACCTGGAGCCCACTGGAAATGACGCTGCAATCAGCGGCTCTAATATGACTTCACCTGCCCACCATGTCCTCACACGTAGAGGTGCCACACCTAAAAAACAGATAGAAACTCTGATAGAAACTTTTAAGCTGAAATGGAAGACACACACCACTAATGAATCAATTGTTTCAGAAACTATCGAATCACATAGGAAATATCATCACACCTCGAACACGGATAACACCAAGATTCAAATTCATCTTCTTGTGATCAATGAAATATGGCCAACTGCAGTCCACATCATTCCAGAAAGAAAGATTATTTATTGTGATTTTGATATCCCTACCAATAAACACCAAAAAGATATTCTCACACTCCTCCCTCAAGACCTGAGTGCGCACCGCATAACCTTGAAACTGGGAGTACATCCGAACAACATGGGGATTTTTAATTTTACACTAGCCCACAAAGCCTTTCACATCCTGCACAACACTAAATTCTTCTCGGCAGCACAATTAAACAGAGATCTACTATACGAACTTGAAAACCTAAATATTAGAATTCTACCACAAACGGGCAGAGAAGCTAGGATAACCAAACACGAAAATAACAAAGCCATTTCGACCATACGACACTCTCTAAGAACTCACCTCCCGAAAGTTGATGCACATCCAACAAAGCCAAATCCTGAAAACAAAGACGGTAAACCCATCTACACTGCTTATAATCACTTCATCTCAGGCAAAGGAAAGCTCTCTTGCGAACATCGCACATATGGATACCGCAGGAAACACTCTCACAAACAAAAGAGAATAATCCTTAAAACCAAATGCACAAACAAAATCTTTGACTGTGAGAACATCTATGACGCAGATGGCAGATGCATACTACAAAAAGCGAAACACAAAAGCGTCACTAAACAGTCAGAAGAGTTAGACCGACTTACAAAACTACAAATAGCACAACACTCTGACAATTTGATTATAATGGGTATGAATATGAGAGGCCTCCGACACCACAAAGAAGATAAAGACAGTTTGGTTAAATTAGAAACAATATGCAATCTTTTAATTGACAGACAGGCCGATATAATATGTATATCAGAAACCAAGGTGAATACTGAAAACCTTGCATTAATAAAAACCCTAATGACACAAAAAGGAATTCAATTTCGCACATCTCATGTAAATGAAAGAGCTTCCATTGGTTCCATGATCCTATGGAACCCGAAAAGCTTACCACTTTCCACCTCGGTTACCACAATTGATGGAGACGCAAAGAGAGCAGTAATGACCAAATTTTCAGGAAATAACGGGTCTGAGCTTTACATAGCTAGTGGCTATATGAATGATGCCACACTAGTAGATGAACAAATGGAATTATATGACACACTAACTGACTGGGCAGGAAAGGCAGGAAATAATCCAAAAAAGGCCTACATAGAGATAG
Source organism: Cymbomonas tetramitiformis (assembly GCA_001247695.2). Classification (NCBI taxonomy): domain Eukaryota; kingdom Viridiplantae; phylum Chlorophyta; class Pyramimonadophyceae; order Pyramimonadales; family Pyramimonadaceae; genus Cymbomonas; species Cymbomonas tetramitiformis. Next base: position 11,997 of record LGRX02005939.1, read on the forward strand.
GTGACAAAAACTGTACCATTACCCAAAATCAGCGGGTGTCAGGTGGAAATTACATGTCATATCAAGAGCATGTTGAGAAGAATAAGCATCTTTTAACTTATTTCAACAATGACAGATGTTCTCTTAATGAACTGATAATGGACTGTAATCCAAACACGGAGATTTTCACACATGTTATATCCAAAAACTCAAAAGCAAAACTTACCCATATCATGGCCAACACAACTATGGCAGAATTGACAGTTAAAACTGGATGGACGGAGGAAAACCCTTATATCATCTCCGACCACGGGATAGTGTGGGCTGAATTTAAGCTCCCTCAAACCGACACCAAACCGGAGATTTCTACCGATACAACTTTGCCAACACCTAGATTTAATGGTGCCAAGGAAACCACACATGATGAGTACTCAGGGTACCCAATCAGAATGACAAACAAAAATAAGGATACAAAAAGGGAAATAAACAAGAAAGATATTGTAGGACTCCTTGAAGCAAACGGATACAGCACAAATGAACTTGTGCACGCGTGCATCAATAAAAACAAAGCTAGAGCCGCTATCAGCACCATCAAGGGTGACACCACTGATCTCGATCTTAGACGGGATAATACAGACGGCAGCCCCATAACAGTGAACAAGCTCATAGCAAAAAATGAAAAGACAGACAGCATGGAACAATGTCTAAAATGGCACAACAAACCCAAGGAATGGTGGATTCACCTTAATAGCCCATGGCATGCAGCTCACTTACTCTCTAGAGGAAAGGGGATGCCAGAAGGTGGCCTCAACTTAGGTCATAACGTCAAAGATAACATTTGGCGTATAGGTTCACCTCATCTACTAAATAGGAAAGATGTAAATGCCTATCTCAAGCGACACCTTTCATTCAGCTCACTGGAAGTTAAGAAAATCACGAAATCTAGCACTGATGATTACATGACCTGCTGGGATATCCTTCTACAACCCCATATGCCCGCTAAATTATGGAGCCTGTACGGATCTGAGATGCATTCGGAAAAAATAGACTGCACAGCCCATTTATTCCAATACGCTACAGGCTGGGTGTCTTACACTGAAAGACTACATAGTACACTCGAAATGGAAAATGGTTTGGAAGCAGCTAGAAACGACGACACTGGCCTCAAGGAAATGCACTCTGACGCGACATGGGATACCCTGCACAAATTGGCACATCAGGCGGCAAGTGACGCCTTTGGCACCAAGAATCTGAACAAAACTGAAAGGCCCGAAAGACCATCCGCAGTATCTAACTATATATACAAATGGCTAAACACAGTACGCCGCATCATTAAATATTTGGACACAAGAACTCATGTTAGTAACATTCCAAAGCAAGCCAAAAAGGCTGCCCCCACACTACCGTTTGCCTTGCTCCAACCCAAACATAATGAAGCAGCAGCCGCATGGAGACTACGATTACATGAAAATTATGTAATAATCAGAAATGCTTTTCAAAAAAGCAGAGACACAGACATTGAACGACGCAAACTTCGAGAAAAGGAAGCCCTGCAGCATCTTTTCTCAACTAACCTTTCGAGGTTTCTAGACACAGTCATGGGAAAGATGAAACCTACTGAAAAAGGTGCAGCCGCAACCCCAGGTAGTGATGGAAAGATACCTGAGACAAGATCAGAAAGACTAAACACAACACTAGATGAATACAAAAATAAAAAATTATTTTCTACTAACCCGAATGAGCCAGATGAACTCCCACAGTGGCTCACTGACATTCTCAAGGATAGCCCTAAAATCCCCGATACGGCCGCCGCAAGACTATTGGCAGAAATCACGCACAAAGAACTCCAACAAGCATACTCGGACTGTGGTATCTCTACAGCACCAAGACCCTCAGGGATGAGATACTCGCAGTGGATCAAGGGCCCAGAGAATTTTCAAGAAGTTACTGTCTCACTTTTTAACCACATTCTTATAACTGGGAGATTTCCTAAGAGTGCAAAATCTGGAGTCATCCTTCCAATCCCTAAAAATCCCTCTGCACCATGTACCATAGATAATTCCAGACCCCTCACAATGTTGGAAACGGGTCTCAAACTATTTAATACAATAATTGCTAACCGTCTCAAAACAATACTCAACACCCACCCCATTCTCTTCCCCATTCAAGATGCCTTTCTTCCGAATAAAAACATAGATGACTCACTCCAAATTTTGAATGAAGTAATTTCGGATGCCAATAGATACGACAAAGACCTCCACGTAGTTTACCTGGACCTCAAACAAGCATTTGACAGAGCTGAATTCTGCGGGATGAGCAATTTAGCGCTCAGAAAGTTAGGACTTCCATCACAAATAATTAACATCATCTCAGACATCACCAATGATGCCTCTAGAATGGTACTTACTGAGGAAGGCCTCACAGATGAATGGTCCCTCGAATGTGGAGTTCCTCAGGGAGAAGTTTTGAGCCCACTAAGGTTTGTAGCCATTATGGATATTCTGGCAATTTGGTTAGCAAAAAGAGCAAACGGTGCAAACCCGACAGGAACCACATATGGATACGAACTAAACTCGGAACGCCATAGACCAGACAAACCAGGAAATAATGTTATTCCTCCCTCCCAAAACCTATTATTAGAAAAGGACACCCCTTTAAATATCTTTGCACGGTTCTTCTGTGATGACATCATGCTCGTGGGGAAAACTAAAGACGAAGTCCAAGACATGCTAGGTATAGTTAATGAATTTATGAGCTTCATCAGTATTCCCATCGATGTTAAGAAATCCAAATACTCTTACAGAAAGCGCATCAAACCCCAGGGCAAAATGGTAACACGATATGACCTGTCCGATGATTTACTCATCTCTGGGGGTCACCTGGAGCCCAATACTAATGACTCAAGTCCTTCCATTGATGCGAAATGGATACCCCCTGAGTCACCAGATTTTCTCGATTTCTCTAACAGCAAAGAGGTAAACAGCTACCTCGGAGTATGGTTTGCACTAAATGGGGAATGGGACAAACAGGCGGAAATCCTTATCGACAGACTTAAATCTACTCTCACATCCATCCAACTGCAACACATGACTCTACACCAGCTATAAAGCAGGGAACATATCAAACTTTTATGTCGTACGGCCAACACTCAAAATTTCCATCGGCCAAATTTCGGCCATCCCGGCCAAAATCTAAAATTGCCCGCCGCAGGCGCAAAGTTTTAATTTTATGTATGACAATATCATAAAAATCGCAAAATTTCGGGGGGATTTTCAAAATTTCACATAATTCGTCTCGGCCAACAAGCAAAAGCACACTCGGCCAAATCTCGGCCACAGCCCTCATCGTACGGCCACAGACCGGCCATAGGGGGTTGATATGTTCCCTGCAGCTAAGATATGTTACAAATACGGTTGTAGTTCCGAGGATGGCGTACCCCCTTAAAGTTACCTCAGCAATTGCCAACTCCTCAAAGAATGTTGCGGTTGAATTAGACAAAATGATAGCTTCGTTTATAATCAAATACCTGGGCTGCCCAGTTGACACTAATCACCAAATAATCTGGACAGCAGTCTGCCAAGGGGGGTACGGTATTGATAGTGTCTTCGATATTGCAACCGCATCGTGTATTACTGAAACCATGAACGCCCTGTGTTCTGCAGATGAACACGAATATTGGCAACACAACCACACGGACCGTATCACTGACCCCCACCTTATCTCACTATACCGTAAAAACAGCAATCTATGGCTTAAAATAATAATTCAAAACATGAACAACGAAATGAGTAATAATGCCATCTCGGGCTTCCCCTTATCACACTATGCAACCTACAGTCACACAAAAGACAAACGCTTTAACTGGTTCAGGCGTACAGGTCACATTATGGCAAAACTTGGATACGCTATCGACTCTAAAAATTACCCTGAAAATGAAGCGGGTGAAACCACATTAATCACCACCCTTCCCAGACAACTCTACATGTCGAGGAATGTTACCTCCGCAATTCAAAAATATAACCTCAAGCACACAGGTTCCTTTCTGACTCCCTGCGGTGGAATGTTAAAAAACTGGCAAGAAAGCAAAGGCTTTTTCAGGCTGAACGGTAATAGACCCCCTGGATGGCTAACCGAAATCGAAAAGGAAATGCTTCAAAACCCTGTAGGTTTGGACCCACAGGCCAGATATGTCAAGAAACAATATAGAGACAACATAGTACCCCCGGACACGGGTGAGTTTCATTGGAAAGGAAATGGTGACCGAGATTCCATCTCTCTTATCCACATTACCAATATTGACTTAGAGGCCATGTCAATACAATACACAGAATACAGTAACAATGCCAAAAACCCTAATGTCTTTGTCAGAATCGAAGGAACCAACAGTTTTCAATACGACTTTGAATATAGCATCACCGATGACGGTTGCATCCTAATTCCAGCAGGTTCCATTTTCGAATATAACGACCATATGGACCCGCCCTCTTCTGTTCTTGCCAAAGTCAGTGATATTAACTCACACTATGATTACATCTCAGACAGACAATATGAGACCATTATTGCCAGAATGAAAAACAAAACTGCGGAAGAAGAAAGTGAATACAGCTGCCCTAGCGACTCAGAAGAAGAATCTACCCCCTTCGTCGCCGAAAAGAGCAAACAAATGGAGGATTATGATATGGCAAGCGATGGTTCCCTATTCGCCGGTAAAAAATCAGCATGCAGTGGTGCAGCATATGCCATAAAAAACTTTGACAACGGAATGCCACTTGTTCGGAAGATGAATATCCCCCCCTCAAGAACTTTCGCCGCACCGGGGCTTCTTATCAAGGAAGATATCCAAAACCCTAGTAATACATCTGCTGAAATTGCGGGACTGAGATTCTTACTCACAGAACAAAAAGAGAATCTTCTCAAATCCATGACTCCAATGGTACATGCCATTGACTCCATGGCCGCAATATCTGCTGTAACAAAGGAGGGCAGATCCATGAGTGCACGGGACAAACTACGTGAAGCTAATCGCAGAGATGTGCAGGCTGTTCGCCTACTGTTAGAAGAACTTGGCTTCTACAGTGAAGGAGACCACAGTAAAATCATCCTTAAATGGATTAGGGGTCACAATAATGACAAAGTCCATGACAGAGTGGACCGTACTGCTAAAAGAGCCTCATTCAGAGGGGGTTGCTCAGACATCTCCCGCTACGACCCTGCCGAGAAACTGCCCTTCTCATTATTCTTTTTTGAGGTCCCTATTTTAGGCGATATTCGTAGTCACATTAGAAGAATTCAACGTCTATCACACTATCATAATTGGAGAACTCTACAGTCTCAAGGGAAGTACTTGAGAATGCTTGACGAGAATAACACCGCCCCCACTAAAGATATTTCCAAAATAACACCTAAAGCTTTCACCGCTTCTAGAAGCAGAGAACTTCTGGGTCTCCAAGCCTCTCCAGCACGTTTATTTAAACTGGGGAAAATCGGGACTGAAAACTGCCCCTGCTGCCAACAGAATACAAAATGCACCTTCGAACATATCCAACTTGAATGCTCAGGACATAATAGTAGTTTGCATAGTCTTAGAACAACCCAAGATGGCGAACTAAGGAAAATCATTGCTAAAGAAATCTCAGAAAAGCCCAAACAACTAAACCCTGGAAAAGGTACCACATACATCAAAACAGAGCCATCGAAACTTTTTCCACTTGCTGATAGCGGACCCCGCATACGCGAAACCCCTGCTCTCACAGCCAATATTTCACCCGCCAGCAACCCTAAAACCCTAAAATCTTGGCTGTGCAACTTTCAAGTGCCTTCAACTAACTTGGTGCACCTCCCCAAACTCGGCGATGACCTTTTATCAACACATTCATGCGACGCGCATGCATGCCAAGTGCAAAACACGATTTCCTGCGGTTTGCAGTGCCCAAAATGGCCCCGCACGACTACTCCAAAACCCTAAATGTCAAAAATAACATTTTTGAGTTTGTCCAAACCTTCTCCAAACTTCTCCAAAAATATCAAGCGGTATAACAACATTTACCGAAATTATGCACTTTATAGCGGACCCCGCATACGCGAAACCCCTGCTCTCACAGCCAATATTTCACCCGCCAGCAACCCTAAAACCCTAAAATCTTGGCTATGCAACTTTCAAGTGCCTTCAACTAACTTGGTGCACCTCCCCAAACTCGGCGGATGACCTTTTATCAACACATTCATGCGACGCGCATGCATGCCAAGTGCAAAACACGATTTCCTGCGGTTTGCAGTGCCCAAAATGGCCCCGCACGACTACTCCAAAACCCTAAATGTCAAAATTTTATATTTTTGAGTTTGTCTAAACCTTCTCCAAACTTCTCCAAAAATATCAAGCCGTATAACAACATTTACCGAAATTATGCACTTTATAGCGGACCCCGCATACGCGAAACCCCTGCTCTCACAGCCAATATTTCACCCGCCAGCAACCCTAAAACCCTAAAATCTTGGCTATGCAACTTTCAAGTGCCTTCAACTAACTTGGTGCACCTCCCCAAACTCGGCGATGACCTTTTATCAACACATTCATGCGACGCGCATGCATGCCAAGTGCAAAACACGATTTCCTGCGGTTTGCAGTGCCCAAAATGGCCCCGCACGACTACTCCAAAACCCTAAATGTCAAAATTTTATATTTTTGAGTTTGTCCAAACCTTCTCCAAACTTCTCCAAAAATATCAAGCGGTATAACAACATTTACCGAAATTATGCACTTTATAGCGGACCCCGCATACGCGAAACCCCTGCTCTCAATAGGGCGTACTTCAAGAATATTTTGGTCAACCCTAATTTTAAAAAAATTAGGTTTTATGCCATGCGCATTTGGACCCTAAAAGTCGATTTTCGGGGTCACCTAAGGGCAAAATTCGTGTTCGTGTGTCCATTTTTTCGTAAATGGGGGGCGATAACCAATGATGTATGCCGTCTGGACGAAGAGGCGGCCAGCGACGACCTTCGCATCCTTAGAACGCTGCCACTTCTGCGGATCAAGTTTCAAATAGTCGCTCCAAGGACGGAAATGTCCACTATTTGGCTTATAAACAACCCCTGATAGTAGTGGAAGGGGCAATTCTTCAACAAGCTCTTCACTTGTAATCGGTTGCACATCGTCCACATCGTCGGATAGGTCGATTGATTGAGAAAAGTCAATGGGAACCGGTAAACCGGTATAGGGTTTTCTTTTAGATTTGACTTTGAAATCGTTCCCTGGGGTCGAGTGGCCCGCGCTTGATGATTCGAAGGAGGCCTTATGAGGTGGGGGCGACTCGGTCAAGTCAGTGATGTCACTTGGTTGTCTCATCTGAGACGCACGTGGGGAAGCGGATGCTTGAGATGAGTCGTGAGTGACAGGTTTAGAATAACGAATATCGGGCTTGACTTCTTTTGATGAATCTCCACTAATATCCACAACGCCACCGATGACAAATAGAACGGAACCGTCCGGATACGCCGTCCCTGATTCAACGGTTTCTACAGTTCCGGAGGAATGCATACGAAGAAGCATGGGCGGATCGGTAAGCGACGAAAATAAACCTTGCAGTATAATTGAAGTGAGATAGGAACGTCATGCGGCACATCAACTGCATGGTTACCGAAACGAAGAGATGTTGACATGGTTTATAAACACTGCAATGAAAAAAATTAATAAACCCAAGGTTTATATAGACTTGTTACAGGGCTTGTGGCTAATGTAACAAAGTAGCTCCCAATATACGCCGTCTTCTTCGTCCATTCCTTCTTGGCACATGAAGAATTCGTGCGCACAAGGCAAGCATGCATGATGCTCCTACCTATACTATAATAAATATAATAATTTATTGCAACAAGATACCATCCGGGATTGAACCAGATGCGAACCTCTGCCTTCCGGGAACAATAACTGCAGTTCATCACCTGCGACGATGGGAAATACCGATAAGAACTGGAAGGCGAGCTTAAGTATTAGTAAGAGGTGAAGATGTAAGCTGAAGAGGAGACTAACGCTTGACAATCGCATACGATTGCCAAGCTTTGGCGCTAGGTCCGACTCCCCTGACTCACGTTTGACAATCGTATGCGATTGTCAAGCTTTGGCGCTAGGTTCGACCCCCCTGTCTACAACCGTTGCCTCGCGGGTGACAGTCGTATACGTTTGTCAACCCCTCTTGGGGAGGGCGGGCAAGCGAGGCGTATGACGTTGGCGAGGCGTCACATTGTTAAGTGTCAAGTATGGGAAAAGGTAATTTTTCGCGTTACAACCTTAATTGTGGTCTTAAGTATGACGACCCTAATCCTGCGTCTATTTTGGATTTTCGCGCGGCGGAAAAAGTGACCGGGCGGTCGGCCGGAAAAGTGGCCGACCGGTTGGCCGGCCGCCCGGCCACTTAGAAATCCCCCACCGAGTACTGTACGAGTACTGGTTCAGTCCTTTGGAGACTGGTGACCCCCTACAGCGGGCGACACACAGAATCCAGCAATAACTGTTGCGTGTTATGATAAAAGTGAAATGCAAGTTCTTTCATCTGTGGAAAATTGCAAATCCAGTTTTTCCCTTTGACGATGATTGGAGGGAGCATCACGCATCCTTTCGCCGAAGGGCCTCCGCGCGATGCATTTTTTTCTTTGAAATCCTTGCGTCCTGAACTTTAATCTATGGCCGATATGCGTGCCGAAGTCACTTGTCTTGCATCCAATGCGATATACGAAGATACCTAAGCAACGTGCAGGCCTCCCTGCGACGCAGATGCGCCGCTTGGGTCCGAACAGTTTAGCTCGAGGTGAAGCTCAGATGTTCCGTTCCAAGGCCCTCCTAGTTCATCCTAGAAGAAACGAATGAAAAAACAACTTTTATTTTGAATAACTTCAGTTCTTACTAGGTGGTACGAGACTGCGCGAAAAACGCAGTCCCAAAGGACCCATATATAAGCGCATGCATGTTGTAAAACCACGACCTAACGTTTTATAGCAAGGGACCCTGTGCCGGGCTGTGAGTATTTTGGCGCGTTGACGCAATGATGTTAACTTTTGGCATTGGCGGCGGTAGAAGTGACGCGATGTCAAGCCTGACGCCTTAACACTGCGAAATCGATTTGGTTGCTTCCCCTGCTACGCTACTACATATAGTTACTCCCCTTGATTACGCATTACGCAATACGCAATTACCTATTACGCTTTACTCTGCGCAGATGAGATACGCAAAACGCAATTACGCAATTACGACGTATGAGATGAAGATCACGATGATGATGTTGGCGTGCTGATCGACGACGATGAAGACTTGAAGAGATGAACCGCCTACTGTATTGTAAACGTTTCCGAGTCTCCGCTCTCCGGACGTCCATTTGCTCCACCTGCATTGCAATTCCTAAGCGATATTCGCGCTATTTCGGTCCGGAGACTTCACTCATGTGACAAATACAGAATTTAGTCTCAAGTCTGTGACACATACTAACATGCCACACCCACAGTATGCCTCAGCACCGAGTACGGTAGTCAGTAGTAGTATCAGCGGGCTCATTCCCGATTCATTGATGACATCTCTCGACGTATGACTTGTGCTAGCTCGTGCCCTCGACACATCAAGGTATGGTTTACCGGAGGTCAACATTAGCATAAAATTTTCCAAAATTTCTTATTTGATAAATAGGTTGGCTGAACCTATCTTGCTATCTAAACATATTATGCACTTCGGGGAGTCAAGTGGTTAAGGCATGAAGAAGTTATGGTCGATACCGTTCCGCGATCTCCCATACTTAACCATACTTAAGCACCAACTAAAAACACATATATCTCAAGATCTAGACCTGCAATTTTTTATGCTAATGTTGACCTCCGATAAACCATACCTTGACATATTAACGGACCTCAGTTTGATCATTTTCCATATCACGGTATCTCATGTCTCTCACACGCTGTTCACTTACGTGTTACGTCCGCACTTGACATACGATATATTGTGCCCTTCGTTCAGTCAGCTTGCTATTTGTCGTCCTGCTAAGTTGCGGTAAGAGCTTATTACCACGCTCCATTGATTATTCCGGATCCACCCACACAGACTTCGTCAAAAGTTTCCAGCGCAGGCTTCTACCCAGAAGGACCCAGCGGGACCCAGGACCCGGGACCCAGCTGGGACCTAGGACCCAACTTACCAACCCCCAGCTTACTTCACCAGCCTCCCCATAGCTTGAGTTGGCTTCACCGCATGGTGATGTCACTGGGACGGCACCAGGACCTTCGGCATACTCCACAGTCCACACTGCAGGCGCCTCCGGCCGCCCCGCAGCCACTTGCAGCAGCCAGCCCTCCAACCGGCCAAACGGCCGACTCCCTGAGCATCCACATGTGGATGGCCCGACAACACACAGTTGCCCCACCCACTGCCATTTAATTCCCCACTCAGAAGAGTCACACTGTGTCACGCAGGCCTTCACCAGGGCCCTTCTTTGGCTTGCACTTAGCCACTCCCAGTCGCCCCGAAGACACTGAGATCGGCCCAGACCAACCGGGTGACGCATTCATTGACCGCTACATGCAGCAGCCCATGCAACAAGTATCACGGGCCAAGATCGGGTCCCCGCGAGTTTAGAACTTATTTAGATGCAGCCATGGAAAACTCGACGACGTTACGGGCATTTGGAGCCGTCCCCTCTCCCCTAATAACATTGATCAATAGCTCTCAAAGGGTTTCAAACTTGTCTTCAAATTTCCCCATAATAGCATTGCGCTCGCGGGTATATCGTGCACAAGAGAAGATGTTGCAGGGTCGATCGATCCAAACGAGTACCATGGGGGGCCTCACCTTGACAACCATCGCTGATTCACAAAGGGAAAGAAACCCTGTCTACACACGTGTAAATTGGAACGCTCCAACACATTCCACCCAAGGAGCACTCCATGATTTTGAAAAGCATTGGTGTTCCGAAAACTACCGCAAGCTACGCAAAGGAAACTCCCGTTGATTAAGACGCTCTCGGCTAGGATGCGTAGGAGATATGCACGTGAACGCACGCGTAGGATGGCGCGAAACAACCATGAATCTAAGACGAGTAGAGGTGGACAATGATAGCGATCCCGCGAATTGCAGACATGCGACGATGTGCAAGGGCATCAAGCAAATTCTAGACGAGCTGTGCATTACACTTGGATGGCAAAAATACAATAATGATGGCGACATCAGTTATCTCCGTCGGCAAGATGCCGATTAAGAACCATTCACTCTT
>LGRX02005940.1:0-41095 GCA_001247695.2 Cymbomonas tetramitiformis
AAACTGAATACATGTCATCATGTACTGCTATTGGCCATAACAACATAACCGGTGCACATGAAGATGCATGGTGTGCAAACTGAAGGTGACATGGGAGTCACATATCTTATTGAGATCACACATCTCCATAAATAAATGTGTACATTTGCATCCCGAGTAAACAATTCAGAAATCAACTTGTGGGTGGTTTGCACATACTTCACGGATCTGAATATGAGATGCTTAATCATTGTGCGCATGCTCGTATGTGTGGAAGATATATAAGATGCATGTTGGCTCCGCACCTGTGCTTGTGAGAGCGCCACGTCGCATCACAGATCCGCCTGCCCCTTTCTGTGCGCCGCGTTGAAATAGTGAATGTAGGGTACCGGTAGAGGTCCGGCTTAGCACACCCACTTCATCATCAGCGTGTGCATGACTCAGCCCTTGCATGCCATTCAATTCATAGTTATCATGAGCATCCGCAGCATGAGACGCGGATGTGGACTTGCCCCTGCAGTATGAAGCAGCAAGTGGGCAAGGTCACTCACTCTACACTCGCGTATTTGTTGTCCCAATCAGCTATGCTTTGTCATCATCACTCCATACATTGTGTGTTTTCCACACACATCATTTGTAGATCAAAGACGCAGACAGGCTACTGCACACATTGTGCCAGCTGATCAGGAAATCGAATTGTGCACAATTAAGCATTTTATTGGTTGTCTGGGAGGCGATAAATCAAATGTACATATGGAAGATTTTTTCTGTGGATGTGTCGAGGAGCCAGATGCGGTACACCCGGCACACGCCTGTCCCGAATGCACCATAACTTGCAGGAAATGGCACCACAGGTCCCGATCTAATGGAGGTCCAGCGCCGACAGACATACGGGAGGGGACAGCCAGACAACAGACAATCAAACCGATATTGTAGACACGCAGAGAAACATGCAAACCAAAAGCAACAAAGATACACAGTCAAACAGAAAGACAGACAGACAAACTCCTGGGCCAGGGGCGAGTCCCCCAATCCTACATCCTACGGAGGGGGGGAGCATCCCACCGCAGGCGATCCCTTTTGGCGTGATTTTAGCCACTAAGAAATGGCGCCCCCAGGGTGACCACGAGGAGGCATGGGATGGGGCACACTTGGCTTGCCATGTGGCTCCTCCTTCCTGGGGCGGCTGCCTCATGCGCCACTGCTCCCAAGTGGCTGTGCAGTGTGCAAACAGCGTCTAGCACGCTCTCCCCTTGTGCCCCGATAATGCGCTGGCTGGTGGGCCGTGGATCCAGATCAGGGGGTATGAGGGGTAGCCGAGGGAGCCGAGTGTTCGATGTGCGGTTGCCACATAATCTACCCCTGTAATGATTGATTGATAGGGCAGCGGTTCCTCCTCCACCCTGGTGCCGCGAGCGAGGAATGGTTGGGTGCCAGGTGCCTCGGCGGTAGCTGTGGAGCGGCCTTGCTCAAGGTCTTCAGTCAGCAAAGATCCTTGCGCAACCCTGATGCCGTCTCCTCAGCCTGGCATGTCCCGAAGCTGGCCATAGGATTTCCCGCTGGATGGGGGATAAATGCAGTGTGCAGCGGGAGGAGCGCAGTAATGCTGATGTGGTGGGCTCGCCAATGGGTCGGCATTAGTGGTGCGGGCGGTAGAAGAGTGCACGGGAGAGTAGGGCGGGGCTGAGCGGAGAGGGGCTTTTGGCTTCCCCAGATCCCCGCATTTATCCCCGCACTTCGAGGGTGCTTCACGGATGTGGTGGGCACACCACGGCCTTGGTTCCCAGGGTAGGGAGCGTCGTTCGTTTCTGGGGCCACTCTTCCGCTTGATGGAGGGTGAATAGTGGAGCCATAGTATGACCCCCATGCTGCACTGACAATGTGATAGCTGGCGGGGAGAGATGCAGTACACGGCTAAGTATTGCTGCAATAAAGTGTTGCATATAGAAAAAAAGTCTACGGAAGCAAACCCTAAAATGTCCAAAAACAAGCATCCCTAAATACAAGAAATAAACTCCAGTGTCTCCGAGCAAAATCAAAACCATAATTGTGCGGAGACGGACACGCACCTTCTCTTGGATCATATCCTGCCTTGTTATGGGTCCTGGGTGCGGCCGGATGGGCTCCGCATTCCCCAATCTACCGAAGTCTGCTAAGTGCGGCCGGCTGGCAAAATATCTGGCATTTGGGCCCACGATGTAGCACGACGCGGGGATTTCTTGGGAGGTCTGATTGTAGTGGTGGGTGACATTGAAAAGGATGTTGAGCCGACCTTTACTTGTCGATTATGGGCATGAGAGGCTTGTTTACCTAGCTAGCCCAGACTGAGTATTGGGTAGAAAGTACAGCCTTATGTGACCAACTTGGCACTCGCCACTCGGCAGGCGTTGCCGGCACTTGGCCGCTTGGGGGCGTTTGAGAGCAGCAGGGAATGCACTAGACCTCGTGGATCTGAGCTTGTGGGCCTGCGCTGCCGGGGTGGTCGTCGGCCGCAGGTTGGTAAGGTGACGGGCGGAGCACGCCTTAAATGGGAGCCATCATATCCTGCTAATTGACAGCGACAGGAGCTTTGCGCACGTGGACTTCGGCGACATCACCCGCATTGGACCATAGATCGTTTGGTGGATGTATGCCCTCTCAGTGCCCTCGATCGGGGTCGGTAGGCAGGGGCATGGGCATTGGAGCCGAGTGTGAAGCATGTGGTCGCCACGAGTCCATGCATACTGATTGCGGTGCGGCAGCTTCTTCCCCTCCAGTAGTGCCACGGGTGGGAGTAGATGGTCCCAGGGTGATGTTGTGTCGGAGGCAAGTGGCATGCCAGTTATGGAGGAGCGAGGCTGTGGAGCACGCGGGGGAGAAGGTGACGAAGGTTCGGTTGCCTACAGAGCGAACGAAGCTAGACCCTCGTTGAAGACCTGCAATGCCTCTAATGCGGACGGGAATGAGGTGGGGATGCATAGCCTGCTCACCCTATCATTTTGCATGCACTGGAGGCGTGCTTGCAGACAAGGCTCCCTCGGTGGAGATTGCTTTTGATATCTCCGGCGCGCGGCAGCAGCAAGAGCGCCTCCCACCTCAGCGAACAACGAAGTGATAGGCGACAAGCAAGTGCCGCTGTTCTGTGAGCGAGAAGCGGCGGCCCATGATCGTGACCCGCTACCAACCGGGGGAAGGTGCGCCGGCTTTCTGGCACCCGCTGCCCCATTTCCTGGGAGGATGATCTGCTGCCAACCGGGGGAAGGTGCGCCGGCTTTCTGGCACCCGCTGCCCCATTTCATGGGAGGATGACCCGCCACTTGCGCACCGGCCAGACGACTATTCAGGTATGGATTTCGCAGCGTTTAGGTGCACGGCGCGCCCCTTGTGCGTTTCGGACTGCTTTGCGTATGGGGCAGAATTGATCAACTCCCAGCCATCATGGCAGGTGTAGAAAGATGGACCATGGATGGGGCTGATGGTGAGGCGGCAGCAGATAGGCTGTAGCAGGGGGAGAACGAAGCTGGTTGATCCGATGATTCCTAAGGTAGGCCTCATGGGAGAGCCTAAGGGGTCCATCTCGCGAATGCATTTCTGGCAAGCCCCTTCGCTATCCTCGGCACATCTGCGGAATGCCTTTGCCATGAGCGAGGCGGGATGTGGCGCAACCTGAGTCAGGACAACGAGGACTACTACTGGTGGGTGCTTGGAGTCGCGCCGTGATTGCTGCTGCCTCTGCATTTGGGAGCGCGGAAGAAGCCCGCCCCGGTGGAGTTGGGGCAGAGGATGCTTGCAGGTGAACGGCAGGCTCTGCAAGGTCCGCATTGACGAGATGCTGCATCTTTGGCTCTAGAGATTTGCCGTGGCCGAGTCGGGCCTCTGAGGAGTGGTCGTGTGAGTGACATTAACAACAAGTTTGATTGGTGAAGCAAGGAGTGAGGGGCAGCTTGCAAAGGCGATCAGGCCCCTCGATTTTGAGAGTTTTGCCTTCAGAGCCCGAGACGGCGGAGTCTGTCCCAGGGCTTCACCCAGCTGAGAGCAAGCTCCCAGCGCGGCGGGTGCAGGCAGCTAGCGCTAGAGGACACTGCGGTGGAGGCGGAGCATACATCCGAGGAGACGCTTAGGAGCGAGGCTGATGATGGGCAAGTAAGGTGGTCTGCAGGCGGATGTGATTTCTGCACTTCAGGTCACCTCATCACTCCAGAGGATGGGCCGGCTTCATCCGCGCCTAGGTCGCTGGGTTCGGGCGGGTCTCTAGGAGATATGGCAGCTTATATACACATACACATGCCATTTATGCAGGTATTGCTGGGGCGGATGCCATAGTGGTACGCCTTGCAATTTGACTGCACGAACGCCATCAACACACACGGTGCAAGGCAAGTGATCCTTCATACGGCGTATGGGAACTTCCCGGATTGGATGGGCCTGAGATATGCCTTCGCTGAGAAACGAAGCTTGGATGCATGGTGGGGAGCGACTGCTGCTGAGTTGGGAACGGCTTCCGTTGGGTGCTCCTAGCGGACCCGGCAGATCGATAGGAGGACGGCGCGTTGGGCCCATTCTTCATGTATGACAATCCGCCTACCGCCTATCTATCTCGACGCCATCCACCGAGTAGTCAGACCACGTGTGGGCGGCCTATGGCAAAGTCGGCCTGCCCCCTTAAGAGATTGGAGAGTGGAGCTGAACGTGAGGGAAGGCGACACCTTCAATCCGTCGAGGGCGTGTCGGGTATGATGCGTTCCAGGACGTTATGGATTATGGTGCGTTGTGCCCAATGGCGGGCATAGCGTTTACATTCGGGAGGGCATCAAGGCGCATGTTGGGGACTCCTATATATGTGGTTGAACACCTGAGTGACTGACTATGAGCTAATGTGTGGAGATCCGATTGTCACGGCTGTAGCTATTTCACCCAAGCACGGCTTAGTAATGCGCAGGTGCAGCTTGCGCCTGCTGCTTCGGTATTGAAACCATCAGGCAATCTCCAGGTCTAGTGACTGGCAGGTCTCCTGATGCAGGTATATTGGCCGCAATGATCGAGCACATAGCGGGATACGAGGGAGGGGGTCTCAATGCATGGCTGAGACGATTGAGTATCCAACACTAGAGAAATTGTGGATCCCAGGGGAGGCACCTAGATGAGGATATTTCAGTGTTACTCGACCAGCAAGCGGGCAAGAAGGACCTAGCTGTCTGTCCAAACGCATCTGACTCGCTTCGCCTGCTGTTGGATATGACAGACCCGACTGCCCATGCCAGCCTGGACAGCCTCTCACTTCCGTGATGGTGCTACATTATCATGGCACCTCAACGCCCTGCCTCTTGTAGGACAGAGGCTTCCATCTAAAGTTAGATGTGCTTGACTATCTAGTAGTTTCCGTCCTTTGGGAGTCATGAGACATGTTGCCGAATGAATAGAAATGTAACACGGGCTAGCTAGCTCTATGTCTTCCTCTCCACTGCCCCTTTCTAACCATAACAAGTTGATAATGATGCCACAAGCCCATATATAACTACAACGAGCACCAACATCCTCATGCATGTATCATGTCTCCACTATCCAGTAAGTTGCACTATAGACGCATGCTACATTGCATTGGCAACTCGCTTTACAGCATTTGTGCTAGGAGGAGATAGGTAGACACATTGCCATTCCGTCTGAAGTATTAGGTGTCGAGCAGGCTGTCGACTTATTATTACGTTATTAGACTACTAAGTTTCTTGACCCAAATCTGATGTTCATGCTATGCTAGGGATATAAATTTTGGTTGCTACGTTCCATAGCAATGCATAGAATGAGCAACAGGCTTGGAGATAGATGCACTTTATCTTTGCATTGGGGCTGTTTTTTAGGCTGTTAAGTACGCAGGTAGTGATTGTGTGGCCCTTACTTGTAGTTGTAAAGTCCCTAGTTCATAGTTCATATTTGAGAAAACTTGAACAATCCTAAACACTTTCACAATTGAAGATTTCAAAAACCAAAAGGTCGGCAAGGAATTGAATGGCACACCTGCCTGTCGAAGCACTCTTAGTGTGGCTCACTAGAGAGGTAGAACAGGAGATGCGCTTAAGTGGCAAAGCATTATTGAATGCATGTGTGGAAATGGGTAAAGAACGAAGATGGGAACTCATAGCAGCACGACACCGTAGCATAATAACCCATCGAGTCTTCGCAACTTAGGCGGGTCCAGACACGTCAGATTTCGGCCAAAAACAAGTTAGGGTTTATTTTGGGTTTGGGTTTGTAGCATGCGGACCGTCACATATATGAATGATCTGAAAATTGCGTGTTTTTTTTCAGCTCAATTCCAGTTTGTCGCACAAAACCCGAGAACTCGAACCGAACATTTGAAGTTTTCGTCATCGATTTACGATCGATGTTACGAGTTCAAATGTTCGGTTCGAGTTTTGGGGATTGTTGCATCAAACTATAATTGAGCTGAAGAAAAAAATGCACTTTTCAGAACGTGTATACCTATAGCGGTTCACATTCTATGAACTCATACCTCAAGTGTTTTTTTGCAGTTTTTGATACAATACAACTCTAACTTCATGGCCGCGACTGGACCCGCCTAATAAGTCGCAAAGACTTCATCCACGGCGCATACATTGCAAATAAAGCGATAAAGACTTCTATGGCGGTCAATGATAATATGAGGAGGGCATGGGAGCTCAAGCACGCACGTTCCAAGCTCGTCATCATTTTGTTGGCCAAGGCGCCGCCGGTCCAAGCTTGGGATTTTTCCAGCCCCAGCAGATCCAAGTGCAGCTGCTTCTTGTACTAAGCGATTTACAACAGCTTCAGCCAAATGCAGCACATGCCCTGCTAACTGGGGAACCTTTGAATCATCCATCTTGGACTCGACATCTGCTTTATAAGTTTTTTCTCCAGCACTGTGGACGGGCACATTAGCATGCTGCAGCAACTGCCCCACTGAAGTCTCTGCCCACCTTGCAGTATCCCTCGCCAAGCTCCAGATCGTCTTGCTTTTGGCAGAATCCAAGCTGCAAGTCAAAGGCACATCGCGTCCATATGATGACTACACTTGATGATTTGTTATTTGTTGGTTTCTCGCTTGTGTATCATGTTTTGGCAAGAAAGCTGGTTTGAACCGTTTTTTTTACAGCATTTTTGCCATTTTGGTAAGGAAGCTGGTTTGAACCTTTTTTTTTGTTGAACAGTGTATGTTTGAACATTTTTGCTGAGCAAAACATTCTTGACAACACAGCATGCAGCAATCAACAAATTATAAAGACACGGTTAAATGTAAACAGACCAGGCAGAGCAAGTTGGTGCAAGTGGCTAAACTTAGGAATGAAGCAAGCAGCAGTGCCTAGTAGCAAGAGACTCAGAATGATAAACTGGCAAGCAGCGATCTTGCACCACTTAGGAGAGTCACTTTATGAACCGGAAGTGAGCAGCATCTCCACCCACAGTGGCTTCCACTCACAATCTCACCCAATACCTTGCTTGCTTAAAGCGGCATCACCGGCAGAAGGTATTCATTTTGAACAAAGCAGGCAGTGTCAAGAGATTCACTTTGACTGTGAAGGACTTTGCCGGCAGGATCAAGCAACTTCTCAAAGAAACACGCATGAAATGATACTAGCAAAAGATGAATACATACAAGCTTGAGTGAATGAAGAGTACGTATGTTCGGAACACCGTCACATTATTAGTACTGTCTGAAATAGAAATGTTGGCAATGGTGCGCACGCGTATGTGTCAAGGAAAGTTGGTTTTGTAGTTATAACATGCATGGCATGCCTAGTAGTAGATTTGAACAAGAGATGGCGTCACATTGGTGACACGAGTATGCTACTATGACATATTGCATACATGGTGCTTCAGCAAGAACAAAGCAGGGAACGGCATGTACCTTCCGGATTTTTGTTTCAGGCTGAAGCCTCCGGGGGATGGCTCTGCCTGAGGTGTGCTGAGACTGAATCTTGAATCGTCAGCTGATGAGCCTTCAATATGTTGAAGCTTCAAGGCACGCCCCTGCTGCATAGAGGAGCTCCAACCATGCACCGCCGGGCCGGAGAATCAAATCCCTTGGAAGAGAAATCTGGAGGGCAATGCTAGACAGGCAACATATTGATAAATAGTCTCCCGTGCTCTCTGCTTCAACAGTCTGAAAAAAACTAGTAACTCTGGAATTGTCAAACCGACCAGTCATCGTCATCGGTCCCGACGAGATCTTAGCTGTTTGACTTTACTGGCCGTTTGGAAATCAGTGACAAGCAGCAAGTGGCAATACAATCGGTGTCAGCAACGCACCACCGGACTACTCCTAAGACAGTACGGACCAATGACGTGATGTGTGATATGTATACAATGTGATCTATCATATGCATATATATACACACATATATAGCCACTGCCAGGTCCCATGCAGTATGATTCGAATAGAGAAATATCATACTTTGACGGCGTCGCTGTGATCATATACATATATATATATATATAACCAGGTTGCTCACATTAGAGTACTGCAGTACACCTAGTGTACTTACAAGCAAGTATTGCACCCTTCATCTGCTAAGCCTGATTCACCTCAGCAGACTTCAAAGTTCTAAGAAGTGACTCATAATCATGGTGAGACGATTAAATTCAAGTTGCTAAACTACACAAACGCCGCAGGGTCTCGGGTCTGCAAGCGCCAACAACTCAGTAGGCAGGCAGCTACTTTCAGAGGATCTAAGCAAGTCAAGTGCTCAAAGTGACAAAGCTGCGATCGCAGCTTGGACGCACGCAAGTCTTCCAGGGGTTCTAAGGTTTAAGAGAATTTCGCTTCGACGGGTAAAATATGATATCTGAGCGCTGCCATCTGTTGCACTTGCAGGGGTATTTGCGCTAGGCAAGCGAGGCTCCTGCAAATTGTCGCGGTATCGCACCCGCGAGGTCAGGTCCTCCTCGCCGTTGGATAAAGGCACCGTTGGCGTCGCCGCAGCTATGACGGGTTTCTGGTGTGAGGCCTCTCGCTGCGACTGCGATGGGTATGGGCCAAACGAGCCTGCTGCTACAACATACAATATCAGCTGGTAGAGAGTCCTTAGCCGCTAGTGCATAAGTACGACTCGCAGGCGCAGTTGACACAGCGAAGATCCCAATGCGCGCACGCTACTAGCACCTGCGAGCTGCGGTTTGCCCCAGTGGGGACAGCCATAACCTTCACAGAGATTGTAACAAAGTACCACGTGTCAATTGGAGAATTTTTCTAACCTCTAAAGGGCCGCCTCAGCGAAGAAACTCATGTTGCCCGTTTTAGATGCCTAATTTGGTAAAAAGCAGTAGTGAACTCAACAGCTTCCCAGATTCTTAGAAGTACGCAGCAAAATCAGATTTTGCAACAGTGACGAATAATACGGTTAGGATGCTTTTTCGCTCTGACAATCAAACTAGAAGAAACACGACTTTCAGCTGCTAACATACGAGTAAATTTACGGTGAAGGCAAGAGTGCTTCGCCACCTTCTGCTAAGGAGGGGGGCATTATCTCCTTCGCGGAATACTCACCCACGGCGTCACCGGTCGAGAGCGTCACCTCCTGCTTCAATTGCAACGACTGCACCAAAGCGTGAGGATGTAGTAAAGCGGAAGTAAGCAGAAAAGTCAGGGCCAAGCCTGAGGGGACGCTGTAACGAATCCAGTATCTCCGAACAGTTTTGCCAGCTCCAATGATGTTAAAATTCGCCCCCAACATCGCGTTACTGATGTTCTCATAGGCAGCGCTTTCTAAGTGTCCTACCCTATTTCGGTGAGCCTGGTCCCGTCAGCGGCACGCGGAAGAACAGCGATAACGATACCGGCACGGAAAGTCTTCATACCCAGCGCCCCAATGCCAGGGATGGTGAACGCCGCTGGGACGCCCCGCGTCACTGTGCCATCTGAGGAGCTGAGGTAGCGGCCCAATTGAGACAAAGTGATAAAATTAAGTATCCAAATTGCAAATGTTAATAGGCACGCCTGCCGCTTGTATCGAATTTTCTCTCAGAGCATGCAATGTTTGATAACCTGGAGACACGCGTCAAGGTATCGCCCAGTTCTACTAACCGGTTTGTCGAACAGGCGTCACGACCCAAATCGCTCTTGACGCTGACGATGACCATGACGCCTCCCATTATCCCCCGGTTGCGGTTCTCCCGAATATTTATACACTGTCGTTGTACAGTGATACTGTTGATCCTGCGGATTCCCCGTAAATCGGATGACCGCCCAGTCACCTTGTCCGATCCGCTCCCGTTGGGTAGGAATGGCGAGAAAAAGAGCGGAAAGTAAGGCGAAGCAGCAAGGCAGCACTCCAGCGTCAGATCGGAGCCTGAGTTGGAGAACCCATTTTTAAGGGTGGGCGGGCAGGGAAGAAAAATTGCGTTAGGAAACGAAGAAGAAAGACGCAGCAATCGTCAGCAGGTAGGAAAAGTGAAGTATTTTCACCAATTTCCGACTTAAGAGCGACACTCTGCGACACTTGGGCTTCGAAGCTGGAGGTGAACAGCCACTTCGTGATTCTTCATTTCCGCGATCCGGGGAGTGAGATCAGACGATCCGTCTCCTGAATGACGGTCATCACTGATGACGGAAGGAAAGTCGGCGATCAACAGTGATACTGTTGATCCTGCGGATTCCCCGTAAATCGGATGACCGCCCAGTCACCTTGTCCGATCCGCTCCCGTTGGGTAGGAATGGCGAGAAAAAGAGCGGAAAGTAAGGCGAAGCAACAAGGCACCACTCCAGCGTCGCCTCTCCGCCAACACTCACAACCCCCGCCTCTTGACGCCTTTTCACCCCAACTCTCAAACTCGAGCCAACAGAAAATTAATAATCAAAATACTCATACAAATACCCGCACGAATGATTGTGCTGCATTCAGCTCCATGTATTCTTTCGTCGAGACTTTCTCTATCTGCCTTGAGGATGACATTCCCAAGACTTGCCACACTTTCATATAATGTCTAGCAATCCTCTCTGTTTTCCAATACGCCTATCCCATAACTTGTTGCAGGTCGGCTCCTTCAAGGAAAAGTTCAATTGCTCCTGCCGTCCGAATGCTGAAGAATGTTTCCCCATTGAACAGCCCTGCTTTTTGCAACCAGCATTTGAGGTCTGAATTCATCTGTTTCCTGGAAATTGGACTATTCTCCACTTTGCTAGGCCTGATTGGTCTGAACATGTTAGGGCTGATATGCGAGCCCACAAATATTATATAGTATATCAAATAAACACTGTGCTGTTGAACGGCACACACAAGTGTAACAGTATAGCGGGTTGTGAGTTGCAGTCTCTGAATGAAGAACTGCTGAAGCACAACGCTTCCTCACTTTGTACCATACGTCTCCCATCATCTTAGATGGTACCGCCATTGGGTTGTGAACCCGAGACGTAGGTTGAACGACCAGTATTGTAATAACGACTAGTTCGTTCATACTGTGCATGCGTGTTCCGCACATGCTTAAAGCAAGATGGTTCTTGTTTGTATTCAAGATGTATCTTTGCTTTGCCATCTTCGAGTTCGACGTACGAACTCTCGATGACAGGGTCATTCAAGTCTTTCCTTGAATAATGACAGATGATGTGACATTATCATCTGGCGACATGTACAGTCATCGTCGACCGTACTGACGACTGTCATAATAATATATGACGCGACTCGACATGTACAGTCATGGTCGACCGTACTGACGACTGTCATAATAATATATGACACGACATGACATGACATGGTATGACATGTCTGACAGGTATGACACGTATGATATGTATGACACATATGTCATCGGTCATGACCCTGACAGATCTCCCCTCTTAAAAGAGTTGTGACCTCACAACGGGCATACCTTTGTATATGTCTATGATGTCTTTGTCGTTGTCGCTTCTTGCTGGTACCAGTCTTCTTACACCGATTTGAGGCGTCCCTCATGGTGTTTTTAGGTTATTGGGGGGAATTGAGTCCACTTTAGTCCCTCACCTTACAGTTCTCAGGATGTAGCCCACCTTTGAAGGTTCAATGAATTGCGTTTCGTGATGCAGATTGACGCTGGATTACTGATTGATCCACACGTATCGTGCGTCAGAGTGACGATTCAAAGCATCCGAAGTCTACGTTACGGATTATTTGCGCTAGCCGTCGACACCTTTGCGAACGATGATCGACGTTTTAACGAACGATACTCGGCCTTATATAGTGCACCCAACCCTTCCTCCCCTCCTGAAGCTACTATGGAGGTTCACAGGTAGCGATGGAGAGCCCGATTTTGGGGCTTGTTTTAATGCAAACGGAGAAGGCCCTGCTCACGAGATATCGGAGGGTCTTTATAAGTCCACTTTAAATCCTCACCCGTCTGCCAAACTCCTTATATGGTCCAGTACGCACGCTTTGACGAACATCTTTCGCGATGAGTGAGAATGGATTCGCCACGTACTAATGTGAAATTTCTTTAGTTATGTTTGTCAAGCACAACTTAGGATCACAACTCCGTCTACCTCAGTCGATATCTCCGGTAGCTCGGATGACTGGCCACAGAATCCGATGACAAACCACGGTCTTGGCAAAGGTAGCATTAGCAGTTTTTCACAGATATTGGTACCCGCATATGCGTATCTGTGTAAGGGTATGATTTATACAAGGCTCACTACACCTTAGCAAGGAAGGATCAATTCCTGCTCCTGTCATATCAATTTGATGCAGGGTAAAAAAATGTTAGGGATATAACCCTGCAGTTCTCGGGTTGCAGCCCATTGCACCGAAGGTGTATCGCAGTCTTTGGGATGCAGCCCTGCAGTTCTTGGGATGCAGCCCTTATATATATATATGTGACCGATGGACGAAAACCTCTTGGGTACATGTTTCCACGGCCTGATTATTATTTGGTCGGCAATTATTGGCAAAAGTCATCGGCTATCAGCTTTTGACTCAGAAGCCACAATGTTATAGAAGCTGCGACCTATTGTAACCATATGCGGCAATTATACCTTCAGCATACGTAGACAATATGATTATGTGGAACTTATAATCCCACTTAAGTTGCATCATGATAAATTTATCCAGGTGTTAACAAGTGTTCAGGATTTGATAAGGGGTTGACGCCCCACAAGCCAAAGGTCACTGTCTCATAAGGCTCGCCTCAAGTGTGCGGCTATGAGGATTAGCGTCCTGGCGAGGCACAGTCATGATGATTCCTAGTCCATAATGGAGCTGGAAATGAGAATGCTCAAGATATCCGAAGACAGGAAGGCTTTTGGTTGGCTAGAGTTACTGTCAAGATGCTTAACCTTGATGGAATGGCATTCGGATACAAACTGTGCAACCATGCATGTGACTTATGCATTGGTGTATAACTTGATGAATTGTCTCTTGTCATGAACCTGGAAGGAATGACGGGCAAATAGCTAGAGTGGCAGATTTACTCACTCGGCTTTGCTATTATGGAATTCGATGCCTGTTGGCACTACTGGCAATCCTTTGCTCGGATGCTTCCCTTAAGACATTGGCAACAACTTGTGTGCCAGTCTCTCTAGATTTGGGGAGAAATCATGGATCAACAATTCATCAATCAAAACACATGTATCAAGGTTGATTCATCGAATCCTTCAACTCTTGAATTTCGACAATCAGCATCTCAGGCTGTTTGACGTCAAAGTGATGGTCGTAAGCTTACAATATAGCTTATTCACATTTGAAAACCCATCGTTCTCCTATGTCAGTGCCTTTCATATAATATGATAGAGCCGGAGAAATATGCATCTATGATTTCTTCACAATGAACTTTATGTGTCAATAAGTCAAATACGACTTCATTTGATGTTTCAATCGGCATGATGTACCGTGTCATCAACTTTATGGCTGCTATACACAGATGCTGGAACTTTTGATAAGATTTTTAATCTTCCAAGCAAAATCACAATGATGTAAATCAATTTGTGGCAGCTGTATGAAAATGAATGAATCTATACTCGTCCTCCCCCTCGAAAAAAGAGATGTATCAAACCAATCAGATGGTGATGGAGGATGTTATTCAATCATTATGTTATGTGAAAAATGGTTTGATAGAGAATCAGACTGAGATTACTCATCGAATGCTTTAGAGGTAACAATGTCAATCTGAACATTGATTCTCTCTACGTCATATTGGCAATATGCCTGACGTTTATGAATGTGGCAAATGCCAGATGATGTCAAATGCAGTCGTTGGGTTGCAGCCCACATACTTTGTCAGTTAGGGTCACTATAGTGTACCCAACTTAGACAATGGTTCTGGATAATGATTGTCATAATGAACAACGGAATCAGTGATGGTACCGTAGTTAACTTTGGTATCGAAGCTAATGGAGAGTCAATTAAGAAGTGTCTGTAATGACAACAACTTACTACGAGTTGTATTTTCGTAGTTGATAGATGGCTGACATGTCATTTCATTATGATTATAACATGGCATTGTCTAGTGAAATATGTATTTTCTTCAGTAGATGATCACTTATCTTAATGGTGCCCATTTTATTTTTGGGCAAACACTATTCAGAGACTTGTCATGGTAAAGAAGTATGAATGATGAATGTTTTATTTCAATCCGATAGAATTGTGACTAGTTGATGACTATAAAACTTCTGTCACTCTCCAGAATGAGGATGAACTGCGCTTGGAAACCAGCTGCAGATTGCGGGTTCGAGTTTCGCCATGGCTTTTCCCAAGACTTCGTGGCCTAATGGTCGAGGCAACAAATTTCTAAACATTCCAGAATGAGCTTTCAGAGAGTCATAATTCCTCAATGAAGCATGTGTGTTTTATGTGTCAAAATGATATGAAACCACAAGTATGATGTCAATATATATGTGGATAGTTTATACCATTGTATGCTATTCCAAAAATATATAATGATGTCAGAATAAAAACTTTGGACAATTGCAACTTAGTACAAACCCGAGTGCATTCAAGTCCACTTGTATGCTCAGAATCTGAATCTAATGTACTTTCTATATGCACAGGATAAAACATATTTTCTATGTGATTCTGAATTCAGGAACTAGAGTCAATGTAAAGCTCTTTTCCTATTTCAGACGATGAAACCTTTATTCCCTTAGGTGCAATACCTTATTGTAAGGAATAGTCATTTTCAATACAAGTTTCAATCGATTTTCTCAAATCTGTCACTTTTATGATGATCAGATTGGTCAACTTTACAGCATAACCACTTCCCCTCGCTGAAGGAGATGACTCCCATCATAGGGCGGTATATTGGCTGTTTTCATATGACACATGGAAAACATGAATAACTCTTGGAGAATTTCGGGATAAACATCCTGAATTGGTTGTGCTTGATTGCTCTATGCCCAAGAATGACCGAAGAGATTACTTGCCATCTTTTAGCCATATGGCGTTGAGGCTGCTTAACAACGGTTGGGTCATAAGCTGGATAGCTATGTTAGCTATGTTGGAGGCTGAATAGCCATGATTGCACAGATTCTGTCCTCCCGATGATAGACCTTTGAGAAATGGTGTCTGATGAATCAATACTTTTCACAACAACTCAACCTTTAGGTATGATGAAGAGCTGATGATCTTTGCTGAAATGCAATTGTTTAATGCGTACCACTGAAATGCCTTGTGATTTGATAATCTCACTGCATAGGCTTTGTTCAATGGCGGTATGATCAGATATGTAATGATCCATGAATACAAGATGGTTGGTATGGTTCATTCAGCAGGCATGATTACCTCAAAGAGATGCCAATACACGGATACATTTCAAGACACAAGGGCAATAGGCTTATTGTATAGCCTTCAAGGCAGCTAGCAATTATGCTGCATTGGTCAGCTCATTGGCTTTGACCTTTCTAGGTGTTGTACTCAGGCCGTAGCCTGCATATTGCATTGAGTAATCTTGACACCTTTAATGATCTAATCAGATGAAATATCAAGAATGGTTGCCCTTTTTCAATGATCATCGGTAGCAGAGGCTATAGTGCTTGCACCGTGTCAATATACAATTCTTGTCTGGATACACGCTAGACCATATGTATACAATGTCTAGGTCTTCAAAATCAAGCTCATATGTATGGCATGGCTGATGACCTTAGAAATGTTTGATACAAATATGTGTCAACTTCATGGAGTTCTGCATGGTTTGATTGTATATAGTCAGGCTTACCAAAACAAAAACAATGATGCAACTTACTTTGTTTTATTATTTGTCTTTATTATTTATTTGGTTTTTAGTTGTACAGTATTTTTAGCTTATCATCTTCCCCCCTCAAGGAAGTGTATTGCTAGGCGGTTGTCAAGCGCCGTTTAAATACAACAGAGGTCCAACCTCTAAGTGATGACGTGATAGCTTACTATGAAGCTGGATAGCAGTTCTCGGGTTGCAGCCCATTGCACCAAAGGTGCATCGCAGTCTTTGGGATGCAGCCCGAATTCACGTCATCAGCGTGGGCCATATAGTGCCCAAGCATGTACTGTATATATATACAACACTACCCTCCAACGGCGAAGTGGCTTGCTATTACCATCATCGTATGCTGTGGGATATCAATATATGATCAGAGAGCATGGATATATATATTGTTAATATCGGAGAGACTATGTCTTCTTTAAAATCCTCGTGACTATATGTATAATGGTGCTATACTGATGTCAACACCTTCTCTCTGAGTGATTTATTGATTTCAGATGTAATGTCGTGGCATAAAATATGTCCACGTGATTGGCACGAGTCATGTTGTGTCCATGCATACACGATCTTAGCGCAGGTCACAATACAGTGCCCGAGCATACGCGATTTTAGCGTAGGTCACATTGTGCCTCTAATTATTACATCTGAGAATATATGTTACTCATCTTTGTGAGTCTAGACAGCATTGTGCTGATTGCAATGCTTTCTCTGGTGATTTATATATCACAGATTATACCAATGTGGTGATCAGTCCAGTGCAATATTTTGTCACCGGAATGTACAGGGATTGTGAATGATTGCAATCCAGCCGGAGGAATAATCTCAACAGCTTATTCTGTACTAATGAATTCATCGGTGTGCCAGGGGGCACGATAGACTGTCAATTACCCCCACGGAAGGGGGATCCGATTCAGATTACCGGCATATTGGGAGAAATATTGATAGGGAATCTGAGATCGTGGATGAAGAATGCAAAATCAGTAAATGTCATCTCTATTGTCATCTGTCACGGTATTGTACCAACACCGTTGATTCTGTCATAATCGTTCCTAATAATATTTCTATCGTTCACGATTCTGCCAGAGAGATAACATTTACTGATTTTGCATTCTTCATCCACGATCTCAGATTCCCTATCAATATTTCTCCCAATATGCCGGTAATCTGAATCGGATCCCCCTTCCGTGGGGGTAATTGGCAGTCTATCGTGCCCCCTGGCACAACTCTCCCCCCCTTAGGGGTGGCTTTCTCCTGATGTCACCCCAGCATCTTCATCACCTGTATTCCTGGGAAATAACCGCTGAAATAAGGTTCTCAGTAACTTAGCAGGTATAGGATATACTGCGCGAGAATTCTGCATCCCCTGCTGATCTGGATGAGGCCCTAGTTGAGCAGTAAGGGGGTGCACTCCAGTTGCCCATTTACATGGACACGGAGTCTGCGAGGTACATTCTCGCAGTGGTACGCTGGGCGGCGCATTAGTCCAGATACAAGTAGGTTTCTTATACTTCTCCCCGTACATGCAATATGAGCAAAACAAAGGGGTAGGTAGTTGATCCACTACAGGTCTGAATCGCAAAGCATTGGGATATCGCCCTTTTGGATTTTCCAGAAACCAATAGCGTGGTCTGAGATATTCGATGATGTCAAGGGTGCGTTCTACACAAGCATCTGCAGATATTAAATCTGGTGGTCCTCCAGTAGTTCGCGCTTGACTATATTGGGTACACGGTGGACTCGCCCATATTACATCAAAATATCCAGGAGGGTAATAGCTCCAATATTCCCAATCTTCAATTCTGGTAACATGCGTAGATCGCCAGAACTTATCAGAATCTAAAGATACTGTCTGTGCCTGAGGAAAGCATTCTGAGAAGGATCTTTGAACTGAGCCAGTGCCACTGAAGAGTACCAGTATTCTGATAGGTTTTACTGGAGCTGGCGATAACTCAGTCACATACGCCACTTCTCCAGAATCGGTAAAGTGTTGTTCTTCCCATGGAAGACACGCACTCGCAGAACTATTAGACATACCCCAGAACTGCGCTGATAATTGCTGCACTAATGTCCCACCGTCCGCTGTCATTATTGACGCAGCATGTTGGTGCCGTCGATGTTCCCTTCTCCTCGCAGCTGAATCCCTGACCTGCTGTTCCATTGCTAGGCGTCTCTCTTCAAAATCCCGCAACTGTTGTAATGGGGCACCGCGCTCTAACTTATCACGCGTTCTCCACTGGTCATGGGCTTTAGAGAACCCGGTCCATCGCACCTTCCATTCCTCTATTTCTTTGCCCCTGCTCACGCGTACGCGTCGGCTCAAGATTTTCTCTACATGAGCCTCCTTCTGTCCGTCCACCATCACTGCTTCAGGTGTCACTGTCTGCTGTCGCAGAGCGAAAGTGTCCTCTCCACCTGTGTAGGGTTTCAATCTGTGCTGCGCGAACACGTCATGCACTCTCCAATGTGGGGGCAACTTCAGTCTATACGCCACTGGTGCCCCTCTGTCTGCCTCAGGCATCTCCGCCTGCAGATCGCTGTAAAAGCGTTCCGTAACTGCAACTGGACCATGCCACCGCTTGCTCAGCTTGCGGCACAAGGCTCTGTCCATCAACTTCTCTGTGAGATGTTTAGCCTCAATCCAGACCAAGTCACCTACCGCATACTCCCGCTGCGTGTGTCGCTGATCAAAAGCGTCTCGTTGCCTGCGTTGTGCTAGCTCAAGTTTACTGCGTGCGTCCCGCAACTGTGACGAAAATCTCGACGCCCATTCATGTGCAGTCCCCACCCCTCCTTTTCGTTGCCCGCTGTGCAATTGAGCGGCCTCCAAGAAGATGTCAAGCTGCGACATGGGCGACACACCACAACATAATTCAAATGGAGTGAAGCCTGTAACATCATTGTTACAGTATAAATGTTATCTCTCTGGCAGAATCGTGAACGATAGAAATATTATTAGGAACGATTATGACAGAATCAACGGTGTTGGTACAATACCGTGACAGATGACAATAGAGATGACATTTATGGCGGCGCAGGTTGGGGAAAAACAGGGATTCCTGTGACGAGAGAAACTAGCCGAACAGCCTGTGCTATATAGTGATGAAACACGATTCCCTTGGGAGCTTTGTTACAGAATAAAAATGTTTTCGTAACACGGGCCGTATTGCATAATCACCAGTTGTGATATATATCGATTCGTATCCGATTACTCTGAAACTTCGTATATGCATTTGTATGCCCGTGACAATCGGAGTTTTACTTATTTCGACGATTCAAAAACCCATGTCATTGTAGTGATGACAGCTCATATGAATATATAGGGTTTTTATCAGAATGCTTTTATGTGATGTCAACATATTATGAACAATTCACTTGCATCTCAGGATCAAAGGAGTTACGCTTGGAAGGTCTTGCATGATGGTCACCAACAGTTATCAGCTGTTATTCAGGTGCCAAATTCTGCCTTCAGCACTGGGACTATATCAACCAGTCTTACAGCGATGCACTTGTCCTTCCCACTCTTATGTACGGCTATAGTGCCAAAGTGTATCAGGTGGGATATATATATACACATTATATAACTATCATCTTCTGATCCAGGAAATGCAATTAAGCATGGTATCAGGTTATATGTTATGTATATAGTTCAGCATTCCAAACTTACTCGAGAATGTAAATGCTGAGCAAGAGTCAACTTATAGTCATTGGGATATAGTTTCCCATCCGAGTTTACACTTTATTAGTGATGGTGGATTTAACGTTGTACAGATTTCAACGTTATTTGTGGATGCAGTGATTTTATCAAAAGCAATCCATCAGAAATCACCAGATCGGAATATGAAATGGATATGTGTGAATCCTATCCACCTTCTTCCCCCTTTGAGGAAGTGTGAATAATACATAGGCAGTCAGTTGTTTATATACCTTATAGCTTATAGATTATAGCTTGCAGTCCTTATAGGAAGCAGCTGTTACAGTTTTAGGGTTGTTGTCCAACAGTTCTTGGGTTGTTGCCCAATATATAATCATGTCCGTGCTGATTACAGCATGATATATATCTGCCAAACACAAAGTGTATCCAATAAATAGGTGGCATTTAGGGAATATCTGGTTACAGTGGCCCTTTCAACCAATAATATGATTAGGGTGTTACATGATATCTGTAACCCTAAAATAAGCAGTATAATTTCTTTTGCAAAGGTCTTTAAGCAAAACTGCATTTAATACCTAAATGAATGTAAGGTGGTTTTCAGAGGGTACGTTACACCCCTGACACACACATTTAATTTTAGGGGTGTTACAGGGTGTTACAAGTGCTGTATAAATCAGGGAATATTTGTTGATAGCTGAATAATCAGATCAGCAAAAAAAATCAACCCGATTTTTTCATTTTAAAATCATGCGTGGAGCATTTTTACGCATGGTGTTACAGCCAATATGTATACCCCTATATATTACACACCTAATATCTAGGGTGTTACACGAGATATGACCATGGTCATTATGTTTTTCTGATACCTTAATAGGTATAGAATCATAATTCAAAATAAAATGGGGTCGAAATTTCAATTTTGAAATCATGCGTGGAAGTTTTTTACCCATTTTACAGCTTTTTTGGCTATTTGATATATTGCCTCGGTGACATATCTCAGTGTATATGTGGAATGTAAAGTACATAATCACTGCAAAAAACTTCACTTTTGCACATGATAAATTTCATGGCAAATAAGTGAATTGTGCTGTATATCAACATCTATGGTTGATAGCATTTCTGGGTTTTACTGATTTAAACCCATGGCAGCAAATGTACATTCTGGTGATATATAAGTTATCAACTTAAGTGGGAACATCCAGTTAGGAACATCCACTTTAGTGATATTTGTCAATCTATGATCTGTTCTGAGCATAGGTCTGTGCTCTAAGATTTATCAAAATGATATTTCTTATTTAGAACATATCTGGACATTGCTTGATACAATCACAGCAATTTAACACAACACATTTGTATGTGTGTGTTGTCCTTAACAACTATTATCAGATGTCATGTAGATACTGATCTGAGAGTTGCATGCATTTGAACTGATCAGATCTGAATCAACTGTCAATATGCAACGTAGTTGTTGGTATTGCTCCAGCGATGATATGTGGAATGACGAGTGGACTGCACCCAACAGTTACCAGCTGTTTCATGGGTGCAGTATCTTGCCTTCGGGTCTGGAGATAACTCCATCCAGCCCTACAGCATGTTGTCTTATCCTGCTCCCTTATCTATCGCAATCACTGACATTTTCCACGCACATGTGTTTGGAAAATGGTATGTACATTATCATACACATAGTAGATATTTAAGTTAATCAATTCACTTTGAATCAGTGAATGTTAATACATACAATGCAGTGTGTGTGTATGCAGTGCTTACTGATTAGCACTTTTATCAGTGTGTGTGTGTGTAAGATAACTTTTACACACTTTACAGTAAGATAACTTTTGGACATTACAACATTTCCAGACAGTTCATCATGCAGGATTATCAGCATACCATGCACTGAATACATCTAGCATGATTTATTAAGCTTAGGAGTATTGTAATTCCAAAATAATCTCATTTACAAAATGAGTTGCTGGGTATATTTCACATACAGCTCCGGTGAGTATCCTTTCAGTAATCCACAGTAGAACAATATGTTGTCCGAGGAGTATCTCGACTCCACCGGGTCACATTGAGCTAATTACTGTGTTAAGATTACTGAACAGGCACCTTATACTGTATGGGTTCTAATATAGTTTAGCATGCACTGCAATGTGCTTATGCAATGTTCATGTATCACAGCATGATGCTAGTATACCAGTTGCTAACGTGATCAAACTGATATATATATACACTACAGCTGGTATCGTGATCAAGCTGTATTATTAATGCATGCACAATTCACAATGTTGCAATCACTTAGCATAAAATGTATACATGATATGATAATGCATGTACTGCATGTTGGTGATTGCTGCAAGTGATGTGTGTGCATGTGTGCATGTGCGTGTGTGGATCAGCACACACACACATATTGTGCACACATTATTATATTTCTGATGAGCATGAATGCTGATGATTAAGAATATTTGTGCAGTTGATCTTAGCAACATCTTGACATCATCATCATCGCAAATTAAAATCTTTCATAGCACGCTGCAAATAACTTATGCAAAAGGGCGCGCTGCTGATGAAAAGCATGTATTGTCGTCGCCATTCATCAGCGCATTATACGAGCGCTGACATGTATACGGATCAAAATTCCGTCGATGACCACTATGCCATATATCATTCTGAACAATTTTCGAGCGTGATTCATACAAGCGCGCGCATGTAATTGGCATACATGCTGTAAGCTGCGATCCACTTCTGCAAAAATATGCGACCATCGCGCATGCTACCAACTGCAAATTAGTGACCATCGCGCATGCTGCCAACTGCAAATTAGTATATCGCGCATCAACATGTATGAAGCCGTACAAAAAGTAATTTGGTGCAATCACGAAAATTGTAATGCTGCGCTGATGACTTTCCGCGCGGAAACGATTCCGCTGATGATTATGCTTCCACGTCGCATCTGCGAACATGTATACATTTGCGAACCATTTATGCGAGTACGTCTCATTGCTGCGCGGATGTATGCCATATGCACACCTTATCGTGTAGTATGTGCGATCAGTTGTTTCTGCGAGTGCGCCTCTGTGAACGCGAAAGTTTTCTCGCACGCTATCTTCGCTATTGTAGCGGATATATCAATATTCAATTTATGCGAGTGCGTCGCCTTATATGCTCCGCAACCTGTCAACACAAATTATTGATATCTATGCGCTGCACACAATTGAGTTCTCGTTCGTGCCTTGACGAGCTAAATTAGAATACCATTATGTTAGGGCTGATATGCGAGCCCACAAATATTATACAGTATATCAAATAAACACTGTGCTGTTGAACGGCACACACAAGTGTAACAGTCAAGCGGGTTGTGAGTTGCAGTCTCTGAATGAAGAACTGCTGAAGCACAACGCTTCCTCACTTTGTACCATACGTCTCCCATCATCTTAGATGGTACCGCCATTGGGTTGTGAACCCGAGACGTAGGTTGAACGACCAGTATTGTAATAACGACTAGTTCGTTCATACTGTGCATGCGTGTTCCGCACATGCTTAAAGCAAGATGGTTCTTGTTTGTATTCAAGATGTATCTTTGCTTTGCCATCTTCGAGTTCGACGTACGAACTCTCGATGACAGGGTCATTCAAGTCTTTCCTTGAATAATGACAGATGATGTGACATTATCATCTGGCGACATGTACAGTCATCGTCGACCGTACTGACGACTGTCATAATAATATATGACGCGACTCGACATGTACAGTCATGGTCGACCGTACTGACGACTGTCATAATAATATATGACACGACATGACATGACATGGTATGACATGTCTGACAGGTATGACACGTATGATATGTATGACACATATGTCATCGGTCATGACCCTGACAGAACAGGAATCCTTGTGCAAGGTTCAGACCCAAAATTTTCATCACTAGGAGGTAGTCTTCCAACGCTGAGATGGGGCATTTAGATTTATCGGGGAGTCTTTTGATTCCGAAAACGTGTTCATCGCCCGAACGGAGTGTCTTTCCCCACTGGTAGTTGAAGAGAAAACCAGAGTTATCAGGGAATCTAATGATTCCTTCCACCCTTGTGGCGCCCAGCTCCGCCGGTCTCTTCAGAGCGTATAGGTCCATCCGGATCATTGCCTTACATCTAAGGGTGATGAACAAAAGTATCCAATCCTGTGTCGAGGCAAAACCGGCTGCCTCTGCGTTCATGTGAATCACTAGCTTGTCGATCGTACAACTGAATAGTGGTGTTGCCTGATTTGGGGTGATTCTTGCTTGCAAATGTTCGTTCCTGGTCATTGTTTCATAGACCTTAACCACTCTACCCGTGCACGGGTTGTCCGACCCACTCCTTCCGAAATCCTGGAAGGCACTAGAGAGTCGGCCGATAAGGGAATTCACCGAACTTGCGGCTTGCCTGACTGGGCAACTACATTTTCCCAGTTGAGGACACGTGGCCGAATGCACGTTGGTCTTACCGAATTGTTCCAAGTAAATAAGATACCATAAGATGTGCTGTGCTGTACACGAATCCAATGATTCTGGTGGGGTCATGCAAGCCAGGAATTCCCCCAGGGCCCGCAAATTCCGGAGTTTGGCCGATTGGCACACATCCCGGGCCCTTGCTTCCTGAAGCTCCTTCGTTCTTAGTTGTATGGCTGCCCAGTCAGGGGCTTTTCTCAACAGGCTCTTGCCACCACCCTGTCAACCTCAAATTGTTCCCCTTCCCCGAAAGTTACAGGTGTTCACAACAATTTATTTTCCAAGGTAAATGGATTACTCTGGGAGGCTATTAAAATATCACGCGAATTTTTCTGTTTTTGAAATACGAAGTATTCTTAAGAGAAATCGAATCTAAAAATCCAGACTGCCCACGGGAGTGGGCCTGCCTCTAACCATCTTTCATTTCTAAGTTGTTGGAAACAGACCTCTCCTGCTTCGGCGATTCTGAACTTCTGTTTGCACAGTTTATTGTACGCAGTCCACCAGAACCCATCTGGAGAGAAACCATCCCACTGTGGAGCAACCACAGAGGCTGACGCTTTCTGTTCTCTTAGATACATCAGGAACGGTCCCATTAATGCAAAAGGCGGATTAGCATAACAGAATAGTCCCGCTAGTGGATAGGCAAAGACATTAGTGCCACAAGCTTCTTTCTCTGGCAGCCTTGAGCAAAATCGCATTTTGGGGCATCCCCGAACATTAGCCGTTGTTGCGAAGCAGTCGATGTTGTGCCGTCCAAACATCGTGGTCAACAGAGGAGAGAAACGTGGCAACAGTGAATAATGAGACTCTTCGTCCGGGACTACAATAGCTCCATCACGTCCCCTTGAAAAGGAAACCACCTTCAGCTCCAAGTTGTTATCCGCGACAAATCTATAGAGCTTTTCTGCCAAGTCCTTGCATGCCTTTGTGCCCAGGTTGGACGAGAGGACTCTCGATGAATCCCAGATATTTTTATCCAAGATTATGTCCCAGCGTTGCGGGACCCGTTTTACTGGGATTTCGAACAAGGCTTCTGAAATCAAAATTGATTGATCCACCGACGAGCAGGTTCTCAAATCTCGATAATACGAAATCGCATCTTGCAATTCCCCTGCTCTGATTGATGCCGTGACTTTTGTACAATCGTCGTTTGCATCCACAAGTATCGAGCAGTGGGCCTGCTTTCTGAATGCGGACACCTTAATCAACGACGGCTGGAAGAGTTGACTCAAGTAGAGTTTGGAATGTCTCATCTGCTTACTGTTCAGGAAAAAACTTTTTCTGCAGAATTCGTGCCTTTTTGCCAGAAAGGCATACAGCTTCCTGCATGCTATAAGGATACCTGGGGCTGCAATTGACATTGAAACCAACTTTCCTGCCACTCTCTCCAGGTCTCTGGCCGAAATATTTGACGAAGCTCGCAGGTCCGTTGCCAGGCTCAAGAACTTCTCCCATTTTTTCTGCGGGATGAAGAATTCCTGCTTCGCAAGGTCAACGCCAATGCCTAGCCAGGTGATGGTCAAGGACGGGATGAACTCCGTCTTTTCCAGATGAATAAAATATCCCGCCGCCGTCATGCATGACGAGACAACGAACACCGAGATTTCGGCTCTTTCCTGTTTCGTAAGAGTCGAAGCTCCCACTGGGGCCGGTCCACCGGCATTATCATCAATGTAGTATAAATATGGTATCCCCAGCCGCCGGATGAATCCCGCGAATTCTCCCGCGAAGGCGCTATAAATGACCGGCGCTAGCTTCCATCCAAAATTGAGAACTGTATAGACGTAATAAACGCCCTCCAACAGGAAACCCATGTACTGTTGCGACTCCTCTGTAAGCCTCACATGGAAGAATCCGTTCGCTTGGTCCATAATAAATGCTGGATCCCCCACCTCTAAGATTTGTGGAAGCATTGTCACCGACTCGTAAGTAAACGGAATATCCTTACACCAAAGGTTAAGGAATCTTGCATCGTTGATCTTTCTTGGTTTGGCTGGCTCCACCCCTACCGGCATAACAAGATGCGGGGGAGAGCATTCCCCTTCTTTGCCCCAGACTCTTATCGCTCCCCACTTGAGCTCGTCCTGTATCTTCCCAGAGATCCAGGGGATCAAATGATCCGGTATCGCATGATTCTTGAACTGCATCTTCGGGGGTGTTCTTGAGTCGAAACGAGCCCCTTCGTAAGTGCCTGAAAAATGTTGGAAGAAATCCGAGATGGAGACTCCATTCTTTGCCCATTCTTTGACCAGCAATCCCATCTCTGATGATGTTACCACCGTGTCCCAGAACTGGGTACACTCATGGATAGTTCCCACCCGGAACTCCCCCGGATCCCTAGCTGGTGCGGAAAGGGGGTCCGGGACCAAATTACCACTGAGGGCATCAATTACTGAAGGGGCCAAGGTGTCCTGCCCTTGGGCCTCACGTGGCCCTAAGGACTGTTGCCTCTCCATCACTTCCCGGTGGCTACTATCCAAATTCATGGTCCTCCCACAAGGACCAACGCGCGATGACTATTATGAGTGCCACATGGATCTTTGAGGCGTATACGTGCTTTTGGCATCATATTTATGAGTCAATTGAATAATTTCCCCTACAGGATCGTCCACGCGTGTGCTAGAGGGGCGTGCCTAAAGGGTGCGCTTTTGATATGTTTTTTATCGAAATCGTCGAAAAAAAGATGGTCCTCCCACAAGGACCATAGTCTTTAACCGTCCTAGCGGTTGCATGGTGCGCGGTGTTGGCCGCGCATGGTCGCACACCTTCGGTTTATGACCAAATATGAAAACTTAGTTGGATAGTCCACACTCTAGTCGCCATCTGAGCTCTCGTTTACCGTGGCGGCTGATCACTCCCGAGTGAAATAAGAATTTTGTGATTTTTGCACTTCTAATTTTCACTTCGCGTCAAGCTAACGAGTGCACATCGCTCACATACTCGCCCATATGGCTTATGTTAAGCTTTCAAAAAATCATTTTATGGATATACTTCAAAAGTTTAAGCACCATACGCTCCTACTACACTGTGAATGCACTCTAGCGGGCATCGTGGATAATGGGTCATGTTTGCACCGATTATCCCATTCCGGCTAAAAAATCGACTAAAAAGGTGTACGGTTGTTAATAAGCATTAAAGATGGCCAATATATGCACTCCAACATGACGTATGACCCAAATATGATGGGGACATATGTATAAGATCGACATGTTCGCATGGGCGCAGGTGTAGCCTGCACATGCTATTCCCAAAAAATTATTGAAGATATCGTATCTTTTTGTGCCTTTTTGAATTTTCAGAAAAAATGCAATCTGAAAAGTTGAAGGTGCTTGTCGCAAATGCGAACGCCATGGATATATTGGGTGGATCCAGGCCGGACCAAGCATCGAAGTAATTAATATATGTCCCATTGATACTAAAAATCATTGGGCGCGCCTTCTAGATCCGAACCGATGCCCAATTAAATTCTTGCAACATTGGTCCTTGTGGGAGGACCATAATCGATTATGGTCCTCCCACAAGGACCATGGGATAGTAGCCACCGGGCACTGTCGAAGCCTTTAACCGCCATGGTAATAAATGCAAGCGGATCTCTCACACTTGTCGTTGCCGGCATGCCAGAATCTAGTGCGAAGTTGGCCAGGCTGTCAGCCAGTTTATTGTGGTCCCGTGCCACATGCTTGAAGTTGAAAACACAATCCGGGCGCAAGGCCATGTGAGCTTTCCCAACGATAAGTAGTCTCTCCAAGTCTTTTGCGATAACGTTACGGGAGCCCGAGAATGCTGACACCACCAGCTCCGAGTCCCCAACAATTGTTGCTGTTGTGGTCAAGTTCCATTCTATTGCTCTTTGGATTGCAATCACGGCCCCCACGAATTCTGCAAAATCATTCGTCTTGGATCCAAGGCGCCCGTAATCCCGGGTCCACTGTTGACCTTGTTCTGAGCAGAGTGCTACCCCGAACGAGGCTTGCCTCAAATCCGGCGACGCGTTAAAGCGGCATGCACCATCGAAGAAAAGCAATCCCTTTCGTGGGGCTGAGTTTGGCTCGTGTCCCTGTTCGAGACAACAACCACACCAGAGCACTCTTCCTTTCAGGAGAAATGCTCCTCGAAAATCGCACCCCGGTCTCTACCGGGCCCCAATCTTGTGGAAAGGGATGGACGATTTTCGAGCCTGGCCACTTCCGGTGTGCTACTCGTGTAGAGTAACCCACCCGTTGTGGTCAGTACTCTAACCGTCCAGCATCCCCATGTTAAAGGGAGGCTTCTATGACGGACGGGCACCAGGTGGTCCGTGCAGGCAAGATAATTGGCATTAATTGCCTGCATTCGCGAAGCACTTCAATTTGAGATATGCATCTCAAAGTCCGAAATCCAGTGTTCCGAAGCTGACCCACGAAATCTAACGTAGAGCAAAAAAACAAATCCAAAATTCGAAAATCCAGCATCCCGAAGACTGAAATCTGAAAATCTAACGTAGAGCAAAATCAGCCAAATCGAAATTTCGAAATCTAACGTAGAGCAAAAATACCAAATCCAAAATTCGAAAATCCAGCATCCCGAAGACTGAAATCTGAAAATCTAACGTAGAGCAAAATCAGCCAAATCGACATTTCGAAATCTAACGTAGAGCAAATTCACAAAAATGCAAAATTAATTTATCAAGCAAATCCATATCACATGCAACAATGCATTTCAATTTGGTATTTAAACCTGGAATCTGATGTTACAAGGTAAGACAGGCACCCTGGTCCGCTCCCAAATATTGATACACTATATACATATTATACAGCCCAGCATTCTGGCAATTTTGACGGTTCCTAAGCAGGCTCCCTCTGAGGAGGTGGTGGCAGCTGAGGCAACTGGTTCTGGTTATTCCTATTGTCATTCTTATTTCGTTTGTCCACCCAAGTCACATTGATGGATCCATCCTTGTTCAACGCATAAGGGGACTTGCAGTCCCGCAGCATATGTGACCCCTGGCATTTCGGGCATTTGGCATTACCATCTGCAGGGGCTCCCGGTTTTGCAGTAGCATGCTTAGTGGCTCCTGATAACGAGGCCTTCTTGGATTGAGTTTTTATGAACATCTGCAGTTCTGACTCGTGCGCATCATCTTTCTCGCACTCTGGAACTGTAGCCCTTATTTGTTGATGTGCAAACAGGGCAATGTGATTGTCCGGCAAGGACGCATCCCTAGTACCTCCTGCCAACTCCCTCTCGATGAGAGTGGCAAGGGAATACAAGGACTGAGGAGTCTCCGGCTCCCTCGAACTGGCTCCCGCCGGCAAACCAAAGGCAGCTGCCACCTTTCGCATCAGCTTCGGTATCTCCGGCACCGATTTTCCCGGGGTCAGGCACCAGTCCAATAGCTCGCTTCTCAACCGGTGGGCTTTCAACCAGTTGGAGACCCCCTTGGTCTCCTCTTGCATGGATCTTTGGAGTACCGAGTCCACGTACGCCTGAATGTCGAATCCCGGCGTCACCGATGATGCCAATCCCAAGGGAGCCTGCTCCCTCATGCCACCATCCATCTTCATTTACTTGAGGTTGAGGAAACACTCACATATCGTCCTTTGCCTCGATACAAACATGCATAATAATGTGTTACAACAGTAGCATCTTCTCGCCCCCACTCTGATAATGCACGCAATGCAATAATCATAAGGGGTCATAATCTGAGGCAATCACATCACCCTCCCTAATAATTATTTTCAGCTTCAGCTTGTCATGAGCATGCAATCTTTCATCGATCGGATCAAAGAAATTTTCATACCTATCCTCACATCGAACAAAGCAATCATAGTCATCATAAATGCAGTAATTATTGTCCAACATCACAGCAACTATTTTGTCATAATAGAGCAATTACATCATCATGGTAACAGCATTAATTTCAATCATATTTTCAGCAGTCCTCACAGCAAATTCAAATTCTGTAATATATAACAAACTCATATTTATTTCAAAATAGCATTCATCTCAATCACAGCAATTATTTTTCATCATAATCACAGCAAACAATTTCTATCCTAATCACAACAATTAATGCCAAATCATTTGAAACCATGCCACAATTAGGAAATTACAACTCTCATGCAAGCTTGCCCTCATCATAATCATACACCTATGTCTACCACAGATATGTGAATCTGTCCTCCCCATATGGGAGTTCATCCACAATCAGAACGGATCTACACAACGGACATCTGACTACTTTCCTATAAGTCATGGTGAATACAGCATGGATTGCTGCCGGCTGGACTAGGCTGGTCAAATGATACATCTCATCCAGGCCATCGAAACAGGCTACATGATAGTGGTGATTGCATGCAGTTGAAACACATGGCATTTCCCCCAGCAGGCTGGCTAAGCAAATAGCACAATCGTCTCCCACCGTTGGGGCAGTCAGTGTTCTTGTGAGTACAACTTCCTCATCGGCCTCCCGAGCCTGTAATATCAACCAATTTTGTGTCAGGAAGGCCTATAACCAGGAGCTTACATCCGACCAGATATTTTGGAAACCAATTGTCCACATAAACAACCCCCACGGGGTACACAGTCCCTCCAAGAGGAGACACCTCACAGATTGAGGATTTCAAACAACAAAACCCCCACGGGGTAAATACTCTTCCAAGAAGAGCCTCACTCAGTGTGAGGATGACATCAGTTCTTGTTGTCCCCACGGGACACAAGCAGCATTTTAAATTCAAACTTTCAAAGCAAGTCAAAACTTTTAAATTGGCAGGCCACAAACAGCAAGCATAAAAGTTCACAAGAACCATAAATGTACCACCCAGGAAGCGCCCACAAGCACGGGCACTGCGCTCCTAGATTACTGCAAGGGCCCTAACTAATTACTCTTTGGGACTAGGACGGGGACCGAACTATTCTAAAGGAGGGGAAGAATTCCTAATTAGTGAAAACGGGTTGAACAGGCTGAATAAGTTTTTGCAAGCTACAGGGAAGAAGAAGGCCCTAGCAAAATTAACCGAAGTGAATTCAAATTTCGAAAGGAAAGGAGAGGTCAAGCAGGAGCGCTCGGGCTAGCTACCTGGTTCTTGGCCTTGGCCTACGGGGGGATTGAGACCAGAGAAAAGTCCTTGCTCCGCATTCGGGTCCACGTGCGGGCCGAACCCCGGCGGGTACGTCGGGGTCTGTGCGGCTCCTGGCCGGACGTGCAACGGGGACGGGGGCCGCCGGGGGGCCGTGTCTTCGGTAACAGGGACAACTGGAGGTGTTTGCTGTCGCGATTCCCGGGACACCAAGTCGGTCGGGACGTCCCCCAGTGCGGGCATGCCTCGAGAACCCTTTCGAGTTCCAATGGCAGTTCGACCCAAACACCGAGGACCCGGCCGCCCGCTACGTTTGGCAGTCTTCCCAAGAGGTGGACGAGGCTCTCGTGGTGCAATATTTGGAGACCGCGGTGCACTTTCATTTCGAACATCGCTACGTCGACACTCGCCGCGTGTCCGTCGGGTCTTTGGACGAGGTGCGGTATCAGACAAGCACCACGAAAGGCCACGCGCAAATGTTGGCTCGCATGTTCTTGCAGTCGGACAAGCGCATCAAAGTGATACAGGTTGGCCAACCGACCGTCCGTTTAACTGCACGTGGAAGACACGACGGCTTCCTGGACCGCAGTTACACCTTGTCCTCTGGTCGAGGTGAACCCTCGCGGGTGATATTTGGTCATCTGGCTCGGGCGGCGCAACAACGCATCAGCTGCTCATGCTACTCATGGCGCCAAACGATGACTCGCGTGGGAAGGTCGACTTCGGTGAAGCTGTGCTTGTGCCTTTCCACCCTCCTATTCCGCGCGGGGTTCAAACCTGGACATGCATTTTACGTGTAATCGGGGTTTACCACGGAGGAGATCGACGACATCTTAACGGCGCTGGGATCCCGCCTCACCACCGGCGATCGTGTCGGGAGTGAGGAACTGGCCTACGGGCAATGGATGGTGGTGCCCGGTACCGGTAGGAAAGCAAGTTGCGCGGCCTCCGAGTCCCGCAAGGGTTGCGTGACAGCGAAGACCCACAAGCAATCCCAGCCCATCCTTTCAAAGGATGGCCCAAGGGTGGTGGTCATGGGTCGGCGCAAGGTGAATGGTCAGTGGGTAAAGCACACGTTTCAATTCTGTCTTCTCCAC
This sequence comes from Cymbomonas tetramitiformis, assembly GCA_001247695.2. Classification (NCBI taxonomy): domain Eukaryota; kingdom Viridiplantae; phylum Chlorophyta; class Pyramimonadophyceae; order Pyramimonadales; family Pyramimonadaceae; genus Cymbomonas; species Cymbomonas tetramitiformis. The sequence continues at coordinate 32,427 of LGRX02005940.1, forward strand.
CAGTGCTGCGCTACGGTATTGCCCAACTACTGTGATGTACCGCCTTCACCTACGGACCTGGTTGTGGCACATGGGTTGTCACTAACTAGGGAACAACGGCTTGGAGCTGGGGCCTTGACCTTTCAAGAGCAGTAACTCAGGTAGGAAAGCGACATTGTTGTTTGCATTGGCACGGTTTGTTGGGCTTTGGACTAACGTGATTGTTTTTCCACAGGTACCACACGTTGGGAAATATGCGACCGAGTGTCCAGGGATAATGTGAAAGTTAGTTAGGGATCTTGGCGGGGAAAGAAGTATGTTTTGAACCGAACTGGGGGGCCGGCCACCCGGACTTGTGGTTAGTAGTGGTCCGCGAAAGCACGTGAAAAACCAATGGAGAACGTAGTTGGTCAATGCACGAAGACGAGTAGGCGATGGGGCGAAGGGCACAAGAAATGGTGAAGTCGTGTTAAACTCTGGAGGCAAAACATGCGCGCCGGTAACTTTGCTTTGAATATTGATTTGAAGCTTTATATTTTACGTGAACAGGCGTTCTAATCTAGTCAATAGTACAAGCGTCCAAATAAAACCTTCTAGCTAAGCGGCATATTCTAAAGCTGCGAAAACAAAACGGACACCTTCCGTCATCATCCCGCAGCAAGTCACTGCCCAGCTCGGTTAAGGCTTCGTACGTAAGAATGCCGTAGCCTCGAGTGTTATACCACGGTTGCCACTGCCATGGTGGATATTCGTCGTAGTGCCAACCGATCTCGTACCAGTATACCAAGTGCCTCACACCTGTTCTTTCGGTTGTTGTGCGGCCGTGGATGTACAGCGGCCACACTTGTAACCAGTTCCAGGTGTTAAACTGTATTCTCGTGCTGTAAAACTCAACATAGTCCGCTTCCGCTTGTAAACGCGCACGCATCCAAAGCACATTAATTACCTCTGGGTACACCTCAACTACCTCTGGCTGTTCGTCAGACATTTCTTAGCGTAATTGCCACAAAGTAGGTGTTTAAGTGTTTGCGTGTTTAATTTTTTCAGTCCGTGTGTCTTCGGTATTTAAGAGAAGTCCGGGCGCGCGTCGTAAACTCGAGTTGGTGACCTAGCGGTTGTCGGCTGTTTTATGCCTGAAATAAGGGGGAAAAAACGGGGCAACCCCAAAAAAATAGGGACAAAGCCAACCAAAGATATTCCTGAAAGTGTAAAAAAATATGGGGTTTTTCCAAAAATTTCAAATTTTTGAAAAACCCCAAAAAGGCCTGAAAATCATATAAAACTAGAAAAATTATATTGGTTCATCGATGAACCCCCCAAAAAATATTTCATGAAATCAGACGTAAGAAGTATCATTTTGCTACCGATTTTCGGAAAAAAAGTTTAAGCTTAAAAATGCGGCAAATATTGTACAGGTTCAATTGAAAATTTATGTTTTCTTAACAAAAAAATCTCCCAAAACCTTCCTTAATTCAGGCTGAAAAAGATGATTTTTTTGGTAAAATTCAGGAATATTTCTTAAACCCTAAAACTGCCGGAAATTCAAATAAAGTTGCATTGAACTCGGGAAAATCTTAAACCCTAGATTCGGTAAAAATTTCTATTTTTTTAGGGCCTCCCATTGTACAACTCCCCAACTCCCAAAACTCCCAAACTCCCCAAATGTGTCGAATGCTTTCAAAATGCAGATGAACGCCTGTACGTTGCCGTTTTTATATTCTTGTAAGACTCTATGGCTACTGCCCCGGGGTCCTTATCATAGGACCCAAATTGCGTTGGGTCCTTTCACACGGACCACTTTTTCACGATTTTTTTAAAGCATCTTCTTGAGATAAATTGAGGCAACCACCAATAAGGTAGACTAATTATGACCCAAACTAACTTATCCTATGGCTGCTTGGCATATATCCGATGTGGCGTGCGTCTATTGGTAGCATAACTGCTAGTAACCCTGAAATTTTCAACGTTGTAGTTTTTCAAATGTTTGAAAACGAGGTATGTAGCTCTTGATTTTTTCACAAACGGAATTTTGAAGCACACGGCGCCGACGCTATGCAATATTGGTGGCACATACCATGGCCGATGATCGGTGGATGTTTGTGCCCGGTGGCATCCCATTTCACGCCGTTATAGGTGTCACAATCCACATATCCCGCCATTTCCTAGGCAAATATTAGGAAATATATGGGCTAATTTTGGCATGGAACAATGTCGGAGATGTGACATTGACTGCGCACATGACGCCTGCAAGCTATCGCCGCATTGCAGTCTTCATATATACACACTAACGTAATTTTTAAGCCCTCTATATACCCAGAATGGACCATAACATGGTGCATATGCACAGTCATACAAGACGAAAGGCGACATTTTGGGCAGTCGATTTAGTGTAATTTTTAAGTTGGGTCATTTTTGCTGCTTCAACCGATATTTTGAGGGTCAAGATGACCTCGGATGAAAGTTTTGACAAGACACTGCAGAAAGAGCAGCTTGCTAGAAACTCAGCAGTGCACGAGGGGGAACGTTGCCGACGGTGAAACAACGAACCAAGATAAACTCAGATAATACACATATATACTGAGTTTGTCGCACAAGCTGATCACCGAAGATGACACACTGAATATGACACCTGACTGTACGAACTAGTCAGGGTGTCATTTCCAGCACACCACCTCATCTGAGGTGGACAGCTTGTGACAACACACCACCCTAGCTACTAGGCTTACAGTGTAAGATGCAAGATTGTTAAGCCTAGAAGCTAGAAAAGTCACAAGTGGTCGATGAGAGCTTAAGCAAAAAAATGATACTTGCTAAAGCTAGAGATCTTGCTAAAATAAAATCTGATCGGTCAAAATGCGTCCTTGCCAGCTAGTGGTGGGTGCTCCCACAGATCTCGCCTGTCTGCATGTGATGGAGAATGTAAAAAAATAAGTCTGCCTGTCGGTTTAGCTTGTAATTCTGCGAACTGCAAAGGTCTCCTGCCTGTAAATTGCTCGTCTTAATTTGAATAAGCTGCCCGCAAGTGGTGAGAAATAAAATAACATTCTTCGGTCCAAAACTACAGCAAGTGGTGGAGAATTGTAAAAGGGAGCACCGCCTGTCTGTTTAAGGATTAATAAGACCCATCAGAGTAATCATCGGAAGCTGAGTTCTCAAAATATTCATACTCATCATAAAATCCAGCACCACCAGTGTCGAAAGATGCATGGGCTTCGGCCTCCCAGGCAGCCCACTCTTCAGCAGTGTACTCTTCGTAATTTTCGTTCTCAAGAATAGCATCTCTTACATAGGAAACAGTGCCAACCGGAAAATCATTCTGCGGTAAAAATTCATCCCCAACAGGGGGCTCTAAAACTCCGCCATAAGAGTCGCCCTGGAAACCTGTGTCCAGGGTTTCATCCTGTCCCAATCGATCGGACGAAAAATGCGGAGCGGCCAAGTGGCCATCTTGCTCCTCCTCTACTTCCTCACAACTGTCTGAATCATCGTAATACCCAGGGGGGTACTCCGATTCATCCTCCTCACTACTGTCATACTGCTCAAAATGCTGGTCCTCGATGTCCAAAGAAGGAGGCCCAGGCATAAGGGGCGCGTGAATGTAATGAACTTCACGACGCACAGGAGGGGCCTGTGCGCGCGCGCTTCTCACCCTAGGGATACTAGGTGAGGGTCTAGTGGAAGTAATCTGAGTGGAAACTGATTTATTTGCCAAAAGTGCTGGCGAATCTCCGACGCCTGTCTCACAGAAAGAAATAGCGGAACCCGCAAAATCATCGGAAATAGCACCACCAACTGATGTGCTCTCTGAAACAATAATCTCCAAAATGATCGGCGGGTCTGCGGTCAAACTCTGCTGAGAAATCTGCGGTGAGCGGAAATGCGCAATAGCCTCGCTCATAGAAGTGCACAAAGAGATCAACTGCGACCTCTTGAGAGTCGAGATTCTCGCAAAACCAGTGTCAATAGAATCCAAAAGAGCTAGGAGCTCCTCACTCGAAGAAATCTGAGAAGAATCCATAGAATATAACGAAAATAAGTGTGGAAACAACCCAAGAAAATCCGTAGAGTACCACTCCGTCTAATTCCCTCGCAAACCGCGAGTTCAAAGCTTGAGCGAAGAATCTGAATCTGAGTGAGCCACAAGGCGTGGACACACTCTTCCGAAAGATATGATGAAAATAAATAAAATTCTACGCTAAAATACACAACACGCAAGCGTGAAGTGGTCCCATAACCTGCTAAAAACTCAGCAGTGCACGAGGGGGAACGCTGCCGACGGTGAAACAACGAACCTAGATAAACTCAGATAATACACATATATACTGAGTTTGTCGCACAAGCTGATCACCGAAGATGACACACTGAATATGCCACCTGACTGTACGAACTAGTCAGGGTGTCATTTCCAGCACAGCTCGAGAACTTGATAACATAGGTCCTGCAATTTTCATAGCACCTTCGAGCAAGCAAATAAAAAATGGGTCCTTGTGAAAGGACCCGCCATTTTAATTATTTTTGAGGGGAAACACGTATCCAAAGTAACCGCCGCAACCAAGGACATAAATGCAATCACTATGCATTCTCACTTAAAAATAAATTAATTGGGCTCATAAATACTCGACGAAAGCGGTCAAACTATAACTATATTCAATTATTATGCATGGTACGAGCATTATGCGTGGGTCCTTGTGATAGGACCCAAGCTCGGGGCAGTAGCCATCTAGCGAAAGCCAAACCGTTGGCACTGCGACCATTCAAAGTCCCACCTGGGGGATTCAAGAACACTCTGCCTTTCCAGACACGCCGCCAACCATTTCGCGATCGGCTATAGTACACCGTGGCGCGCACAATCAAGTTGGCCAAGGCCTCTGAAAAAGGGTCTAGGTCGATTCTTTTGAGTACCTTGCGTGCACTGTGAATTAAATGCGTCGGTGAAAACCAGCGGTCACTTTGAGACGAAAGAAAAGGATCCCAACATTCTTCAGTAGTCAGTGGTTCAGCGGTTGGGTGTCCAAGAGCGGGATTTGGGTCTGAAGAGACAGGGGGTTGCTCCGAATCTGTGACAGTCGGAGTGGCATGCGTGGTAGGTCCTGCGATAGTTGGAGGTTCACAGGAGGCTGGAGGCTTTCGTCTGTTGCGAGGAAAGCCGGTCGCTGCGTTCTGGATCAATGAAATGGAGACTGAAACTCCAACAAATACTGCACTCTCTACTGCTAACTTCCAAACTTCTCTGCGTTTCTGACGTAGGTGGCTACTGCCCGACAGTTAGTCCTTGTGATAGGACTGGAATCTCGTTCAGTCCTATCACAAGGACCGGACGCGCGGGAATTTTTTTAACCATCCTCTTGATGCTCCTAGTGCCTATCCTCCGGATTGTAGTCTCATTGGGACCTAAACTGGGTACCCCTTTGCCCGCTTGCCTAAATAATGTCGCAATTTCATGCTACGTTATCAACATTAAGCATGGGTAGCGTTAAAAATTACTAAATTCCAACCACACCGGAGTGATATTCTCGGATTTTGTTAAGGATGTCAAATTACCGGTAATTTGAAAATGGGGGCTGGTAATACCGGGTAATTTACCGGTAATACTTTCGGCGGTATTACCAAAGTATTACCGCCTGCAATGAATGACCTAACTTTCGCCCCAGGGCTCCGAATTCATTTTTTTCAGTTCATGTGGGTTTGTATCGACCATTTGAATTGTGTGGGCACATGAGGTTGCGTATGCTATCACAAACATGCATACGGTAGAGCATTACATTTTTTGCAGAACCGCAGACAGAGTCTCTACCCTAGTCCGCGATAATATTATATGGTCATCACTATGAGTTGTTATATCTCGGGTGGACGGTGGTGTCGGGTGGACAAAGCTTGTTTGCTACGTATTTCCTTCCGGACACGCAGATGTGAAGTGAGCAAGATGAGATGTCCGCCGCCGATGACCGATAAATTAGAATCGTGCGGTAAGATCGACGGTAATTTTGGGGGGTACCGGTAATTTACCAGGGTAATACTCGATTACCATGGTAAATTACCGGTATGAGCTTAAGTATGGGGCAGGTAAGACGATTCGGGGGTCGGTAATACCGGGTAATTTACCGGTAATTACCGTACCGGTAAATTACCAAAAAAATTACCTGACATCCTTAGATTTTGTATACCTAGGCTGTCGCGATTATGAACGAGGGGCGGCAATGTAAGGGCTGGCGGGGCGTTGGGGTATTGCTGGGTGCTGAGATGGCGGTGTATCTCTGCTGTGGTTGAGAGTGGGGTGTTGTGAGGGATTTTGGGTTTGAGATGTGGGTGTGGCATTGGAGGGCAAGTTTTTTAAATATATTCAACGAAGAGGTTCGGCACCCTGTTAGGTGATACCGTTCCAGCAGAACAAACAACACTTTGCAATTGGGCATTCACTGCGGCTCTCGTGCCGTGCGCCCAGGTCGCAGCACGAGCGGCTCCTGTGGTGAATGCCCCCAACCTGCCACGAGGCCAAGTTGGTGCCCTTCGAGCAACCAAGCACAAGTTCCCGTCGACAATTATGAAAGAAACCACGGGCAAAGGCGTGCTTCGAGCACACGCATGGCAAAAAGGCATGGGTCAGGTGTCCAGACCCGAGCTGGCGCGTCGCCAACCATGAATTCCCACAACCTGTCATACAGGCCCGTCGGGGAATTCACCGTAGCCAACGCCCACAAGGGTCGGATTCACAAATACAAACACAATGAAAACTGAAGGAAAGACATTCGGCTGCAATGCTGCCAAAAGGTTGCAGTCGGGTGTTTGGACTCGCGCCGACGCGCCGTAAGCCGTGAATTCCCACAACCTGTCACACAGGCCCGTTCGGGGAATTCAACGTTGCCACAGCCTGCGCAGTTCGAATTCACAAAAGTTAACATCATACAAACTGTGGGAAAAACATGGGTGCGGCTACAACCTCGTCAAACAACAAAAGTCAGGTGTCACGGCTCGAGTTGGCGCGGCTACGGTTGTGCATTCCCAAACGCCGGTCACATACGCCGGTTTGAGCATATTCGGCAAGCAAGCCCTGCGCGGTTCGAATTCGCAAAGCAATTGGTACGAAATATGGCACAAAAAGGCCGAGCGCATCGTGCACACACGTGAATACCGCTGAGAGTGCCTGTGACGGTCCGCCGTCACGGGTGTGAATTAATGACAAACGCAGCTTCGGGCTATCTCGCCGCTAGGCGCTCAACGGGAAAAATGCCCCTCTGCGGGAATTCGTGAGCGTGTTGTGAATTCGTGAATGTTTTCGGACAGCTGAGGATCTCCAGCGCTGCGGAACGGTGACATGCGTTTCTACTGCTATGCCACGTAAAACATGCCAGGCGGCAACGCGCTTCTGCCGCGCCGGCTCGTGGATTCGCAAAACGGGCGCGGGCCTAACTTGCACTCGCAGACTGTAAATTCAGGCTCAGATGGAAGCATGAAAAGCAGAAAGGCAAACGAGCAACACAGGGGGCAATTCACAGATAAAGCAAGCACAACGTCACGACTTCGCACATACGTCAGAGTGGCGTGACGGCACTCTGGGGATCCGAACCCTGAGACTCTTACAAACTGCTAGTGACAAAGCTCTCATGTGGATTCAAAGTATATGTATGCAAATATCACATTTAATACCAGGCCACAAGAGGCGAATATCACTATACCGCGGAATGGTTTTGAAAGGTTCGGATCTAACTTTTCGAAAGCAGAGCTAGCTAAATACTCAAGCGAGCATAGTGAAAGTCCGTGAATGCCATTGTCGTTTCGGATGCCCTGTGACCATTGGTTCCCAGTGACAGCGGCGTTTGGTGTCAACGCGCGCTTGCGTTTGCCCTGTCATGCATTGCCGAGACGTCATGTGTGGTCGTGTCGTGATGTCACTTCGCGTGATGTCGTGCTCGACGCTCTGCGGTTCTCGCGGATCGGCACGGGCTGGTCGCGGCGACGTCGATGTAGCGCTTGGCGAGGCGTCGTGCATGATTTAAACTGGGAGGGCGATCTGAGCAGGAGGGTGAACGTGATATGCTCCTGGCGCTCGAGCGGACAATGAACTGGGGTAGGACCGTGACTGAAGGGGGGAAATGACAATTAATGAAAAAGGGGGTCATGGCTGGGGCGTTTGCTGTCGGCTGAGACGGGCGCAATGGGGGCAACTGCGGTGGGGTCTGACATGGGCTGCGGTAGCGTGACTGAATATGGGGGGTGTGACAGGCCTTTCAGGGGTGCCCGAGGGACCCCTTCTAAGCGTGTTCATAGTTGTGACAGCTGTCGCGATTATGAACGAGGGGCGGCAATGTAAGGGCTGGCGGGGCGTTGGGGTATTGCTGGGTGCTGAAATGGCGGTGTATCTCTGCTGTGGTTGAGAGTGGGGTGTTGTGAGGGATTTTGGGTTTGAGATGTGGGTGTGGCATTGGAGGGCAAGTTTTTTAAATATATTCCCCCCCCCAGCTGGTGGCGTATGGATAGGGAGACATCAGCTGGCAAGACACGAAGTGGGTGTGGCGTGGTGATATGAACGTGATTGTTGATGCTGACGTGTGATTGCGGCCGCGGGTGCAGGCGCGTTGATCTCGTCGTTGATGTCGGTGGCTGAGCGGCTGCGGCTGCATTGATCTCGTCGTTGATGTCAGTGGCTGAGCGGCTGCGGCTGCGGGCGCGTTGATCTCGTCGTTGATGTCAGT
>LGRX02005941.1:0-24269 GCA_001247695.2 Cymbomonas tetramitiformis
AGGGGTCGGGGTCATCGCCATCGCCTCAAGGGCTCTCAAAAGGCGCGGAGGGGTCACCGCCTCAAGGGCATGGCGCTGAGGGTGGGTGCGCAGTGTATGGCAATTAGGGTGGGTGCACAGGGTGTGGCGCTGGATCCAACAAATGTCATTAATGGTCCAATGCTATGGCACATCTCTCCTGGAAACTACCCGGGGCCACCCTGCACAGCGTCATGGGGTTGGCCCCTTTTTGGGCGGTGTGCTGCTGGGTCTGTCTCCTGAACAGGATGCCGGGACGGGTGTGGTGCAGCCGCAGCTCCGTAGACAGGGTCAGTTCCACTGCGGCGGCGAGGTACTCCTATAGGGAAGGTCGCCGGACGTCGCCAGGGGAGCTCCGCATCAGGATCCCCCCCGATGCGCCCTCCGAGTCTTCTCCATCCACGCCGTCCTCGATGCCAAGAAGCTGCCCGGCCCTGCTCGAGGATGCCTCCGCGCCCACGGGAGGCGGTTCGCTGCCAGCCTCGCCCATCAGGCTGCAGGAGTCGCCCTCGAGGCCGCTCCGGCCGGGGCCGTTCGCCAGGAGCTCTCTGGTCTCCTCGCTGCCGGCGTCCCCGGCCATGGCGCAAGGCCCTCGCACGCCACAAAGAGGCTCTCGGGGACCTGGTGAGGACTCTCCCGCCTCCTGCTTGATCCGCACTGCATGGGCGCAGCTGCTTTCTGGATCAAGCCACACATAGGAACGTGTCCCGAAGTGTGCGCTGAATCCTGTGATCACTCTAGTGGCTGTGTACATAGTGCAGCCATTCTTCTGTGGCTACGTGGTGCCAACTTGGACCATGTCGGTCCAAGGATAAGCACACACAGAGTTTCATTGACACATGCCGGGCCCCTCAGAGCCCGGGGGCCCATCCCGGCAGCGATGACCACTTACAACAGGGTGCACGGCAGCATTCGGCATCTCATCAGCTTCCCTGCCCACGGGGCGAGGTTGCTGGCCGTGCCGGAACTAACAGTGAGCAGCTGTCGGGAAGGCGACGACCGGGTGGTGAACTATCGGCCACTGGGAGGGGTTGGGACACAGCGACACACAGGCGACTATGGGGATGGGACCCCAAGTAGGAACAGTGCGGCACGACACTTGCAGGGCAAGCGTGGAGCGCATTGCTCAAGTTCGCAGCTTCCTCGCAAGGCATCCAGTGCAAGGGCTTCAGGCATGTGGAGTTGGTGCTGGGGGTAGAGGGCTACCGGTGCAAGCTGGTGGTGGGTGCGCAGGTTCGGATGAGAGCGGCCCAGTATATCATTCTCAGCCCTTGGAGATAGCCCTTGGGGATTCTGGCCGTGGCGGGGTGGGCAAGCTCTCTGACCAGGTCCTGGGCGTGTAGGGGGCAGCGAGGTGGTCCCGAATGTGGGCTTGGTGGTGAAGAGGTGGCTCGAGTGGCGGAGGTGAGCCGGCTTTAGAGACACTGCAGCAGTGCGCCGGCAGGGCAGTCGCAGAGGGGCTCAAGGGTCCAGTGAGGCTCAGGGGGCAGAGGGGTGGTTCTGCGCGTAGGCTTGGTGGTGGAGATATGGCTCGCGCAGCTGGGGCAGGGATGAGCCGGCTTCAGGCACAAGGCAGCAGTGCGCCAGCGGTGCGGATGCAGGGGGTTGCATTCTTCACGAGTGAGCTCCGGAGATTCCGAATAAGTGTCCCGAAGTGTGTGCTGAATCCTTTGATCCCCGGCGTGGGTACATAGTACAGCCGGTCTTCTGTGGCTACGGGGTGCCAAAGGAGTCGGTCCAAGGATAAGCATTCACGCAGAGTTCCTGAGCACCCTGGGAGAACCCTTTGGGGCACCGGGCGTGTGGTAGGTGGACAAGCTCTCTTGAGACCAGGCTGTGGGGCAGGCAGGGAGCAGGGTGGTGGTTCTGAGCGTAGGCTTGGTGGTGGGGAGATGGCTCCGGCAGCTCAGGGGGTAGAGGTGGACCAGCTTTCGAGGCACAAGGCGGCAGTGCACAGGCGGTGCAGTCACAGAGGCGCTCGGGTGGCCCAGTGAGGCTTAGGGGGTCCCGTTCTCCACTAGTGAACTCCAGGAAATCCGGATGAGTGTCCCGAAATATGTGCCGAATCCTTCGATCCCTGGTATGGGTACATAGTGCAGCCGATCTTCTGTGGCTACATCGTGCCAATCCCATTGAATCGGTCCAAGGATACGCCACACACAATGCAATGGGGATCAGGACGACAACGAGGAGGCAGCACTTGGGAGTTCCATGGGATGGATGGAGCAGTGGGTCCGGCACTGGGTTGCAGTGCGGGCTGCAGTGCGGGCTGCAGTGCGGGGGAACGGGAATACGGGTTGAAGGTGAATGGGAGTGTGGGGAGCTTCGCCAGGGCATGTGGTGGCGTCAGAGGTCACAGCTTCAATGCAGGCTCTGCACATGGCGGCGCTGGGGGGAGCGCGTAGCCCGAGGTGTGCGGCCACGAGGCGCTTCCCTGCGGGCAGCCTGCACCGGCCTAGCGCGCCTGCCCGGCCACGTGACGCGGCTGCTCGCAGCAAAAAGTGTCTGTGCTGCTTGTTGTGACGACGGAGCCCCTTTTGTTTTGCCGAGCGGCTTTTAGGAGGTCAGCACCGACACAGGCCACTCAACGCTTTCGAGCACGCAGTGCCTCCTCGCCGGGAACGCGCATGTGGACACGGGCTGCGTATAACCCTTCTGGCTCGAAGGGCGCCTGAGAGCATGGGGCCGAACTTGGGGGCTGCAGCTCGCAGATTTGGGCTTGCGCTGGGTGAAACTGCAAAATGAAGCTGGTTGAATAGGTCTGGGGTACAAGGGACCTGTTCAAATTTCTGGGGGAAATTGGCTGCCTCGGGTGCATTGAGGCAATGGGTTTGGGGCCTGGGGGTTCGCCGCAGCGCACTGAGGCGGTCACGGGGGGACCATGGGGACCCACTAGCCGCAGGTGCAACTTCAGATTTCCCCACTTTGCAGTCCCGTATCACACACTGGTTGATGACGGAGCACCACAGTGTGCTGCAAAATTGCGAAACCTCTGCCACCCGTCGCACTCAATGGTTGTTGGATGCATCCTTCCACAGGGGTTGAAGCCCCCGAGCTCTTACAACTGAACTGCTAGTTTTGCGAGTCTGTTGCTGAAACACCTAGCTCCGGCTACGAATAAACTGCTGACCCACTCTAGCTTTCATGAGCCCACTATACTGACCCCCCTTGCGCTTGCGAGTCACTGCTGAAACATCCTACCCCCTCCCTGTCAGCTGCTGATACAGTCGAGTTCTGATGGATTAAGGGCTGGCATACGCTAGCTGTCAGTCAGAAGTTTAAGTGCCACACATCCTGCAAGTCCACTGTTGATAGACTACAGCTCCTGCTTCTTGGTAACTGATGCACTGATAGTCTATAGCTCACGCTTCTTGGTAGCTGATTCACTGGTAGCTTGACACATTGGTGTTTGCAGAGATGGCCCTGCCATCAATGTCGCCGGCAGCAGATGAGGGGATGGGGGAACCAGCAACACCATGACGAAAATATAGTCCACTTGCTAGCATCAAATCTTTTGTGAGTGCTGCTTGGCGACGCCTAGACTTTGCCATTCTTGCATGTAACGAGCAATATGAATTCTTTGGCCTGTTCCTTAGGTTCGGAAGTTTCTGTTCGTTGCCAATCACAGCTTATCTCGATGCATGGAGGCGCACACAGTGTTTCTGAGCTGTAGATGTCAGCCATACTCGCAATGGCAATATGCAGGGCCAATCTACCCGTTATTCTTTCTGAGAATGATTTAAGCATGATTTGCCATTGCCTGTATAATTTCATGACGACAGTACGACTTTGGCGGTGGGTTCGGTGAGAGTGTTATAGTTAAATGATGTATTTGTGGTTATGCGCGTTAACTTGACCTGATTTTGTTATTTCTCCATGTCATGTTTGACAGCTGCATTCATTTTGCAATAATTGTCCATTTATCTCGTCCACCATATGCACAGTATGTGTGGAGAGAATCAGCATGGTTCAAGAACAGATTTGTGATAAAAAAGACATCACAAAGGTGTCCTCAAACTTTGGATTAAAAAATATCTAGGGATTGAGTACATGGTACGTCATGATGTCGAACCGGTCAGTTCGGTGTATCTTAATTGTGTACAAAAACGAAATAAGTAATTATTTTCTCTTCATGTTTGCCCTTAATCCCTATTGTCGGAATGGATAATTTGTAGTATAAATAATGTCCATACAGTTAATTGTGCCGAAGGATTCACATCGGTGTGGCATGCAGTAGGTGCCTTCATGTCACATGAGGATATGGGGTCTCTCTGTACAGATATTGGAAACGATTTACGCCACTGACCATTTTTTCGTATGTACGCATCAGGCGAAACACTTGCCGTATGTTCGACATACTATTCTACGACTATCATCGTAAACACAAAGAAAATAAGTAATCTTCGCTTAGTTTGCAAAGAAATAGGCTCATACAAACCTATCATGGAAAGCAGTATGCAAGAATCGGCAGGAGAGTTGTTAGCAGTAAAAACAGAAGAGTAGATCCTGCTATGGTTAACTTCGTACTCCCAATCCGTTTTTGATCTATGCAAGCGAGCAATGCACCTGAAATGATAGGCTGGAAAAATTGCGTTTGTTTCATGAAACAGTATTATCTATCTGCTGCGCACCCGATTCGATTCGGGTTCATGCAGGGAATCATGCAGGGCTCTTGGGTTGCGTCTTCTCAACCTCACATCACAGTAAACTCTATGAGACTCTGCAGTCAGTGATCATAAGGCTCCTTGAGTCAGTGATCATAAGGCGCCTTAAGGCACCTTTCAAGGAGCCTTATGAGCACTGACTGCAGAGTCTCATAGAGTTTACTGTGATGTGAGGTTGAGAAGACGCAACCCAAGAGCCCTGCATGATTCCCTGCATGATTCGATTCGTAGGTCTTTGGTAGCTGTGAAAGCACGGTGCTTGGCATGGCACACCTCCATTTGACTAACAATGTATTTCTCGTCACCCAAACACCTTCGAAATCACCTGCCTTTTGCCGATGGCGAGTTGCGGTGTGAATCCGAGACATAACTCCGTCCGGGCTACTTATAAGTTTCCCGAGTTGCCTGCACGTCTTGCGTACAAATTCCACAATGTAGAGTCCTTCATGGTACCTGGCTGCTCGGTGATCACTTTTTCAAAGCCTGCATTGTTCAAGATGGCGACTATCTTCTCCAGGTTTCCGTCAAGGTCATGGACTTCCATAACGACCTGTGCAGGCATCCCATGCACTGATAAAACTGAGGAGGCAGCAGATTCTCTTGGATGGAGCTCTGTGTAAAGATCTCATCTGTGGGAACTCTTCCCAGCACTCTGGATATACTTTTCTACACAGATTTTACGCGTGGCACTGTTGCGAGTTATACAAGAGCTACGCATGCCATAATCCTTCAGGTGAGGCGCGATGACGATCCTAAGTCCCCACAATCTTGAACCCCTGACCGATCCTTTTTGGCAGTGCAAATAGTGCGGAGGGTTTCCTGTGGCACGCTACAATTGTGCCGCAGGGCGAAAGAAGGAATTTTCGCAGTGCTATGAACAAAAACAATTCTGAAAGAAATGTTGTCCGCATCGGAAAAGGACGAACTATTCGGTGCAAAGCTGTTGGATGCCCTCCCTCCCCCGGTGCCGACCGAAAGAAGTAAAAGGACACAAGGGTCTACTCTCCGGGAGCCACATGCCCCTCATATGCCTGTCCAGCTTGGATATTGATTTATAGCCCGGAGGTGTTGTATCCCCAGAGACTCATTCAGAGCTGATGAAGGGGTCTCTGGAGAAGTGACAATGATCTGTCGCACAAATGCCCTCAAGGGCGGCTGAAGGCGACAGGAGTGATGCATGCACACCTGTTGAATGAGCTCCCAGTCCGCGCTACGAATGCCTTCCAGCACTTCCAGCTCCGCACGCTCAACATCTACCTTCAGTAGATCTATCCTGCATGGCAGCAACAAGTTGGCACAGGCTCGATTGATTTCACAGCTGCACTCAGCAGACACCTTAAGCCACACCCAATCCACATGCCGGAAAGAGCAGATGCTCAAATGATGGTCAGGAGACGGTCAACCCTATTCACTTACAACCAGGATTCGCAGCTGTTCGAAGACCCTGAGGTTTTAGGGCGCATTGAAGAAGGGAACGATGCTGTGACGAAGAGCACTGTCATACAGGCAATGGCTTGGCGCAATGGATGGATGCTCCGCGAGCGCGCCTGTGAGTCACCTCGACAAGTCTTCCTGCGCAATGATCTGCGGGGACACCACCGGATGACCAGCATTCAGTGTCGCTGAAAGAACCCGGAGGAACAGGAAAACATGTGCAGCGCATCTGCAGTGGCTCCATAAAGGCGGCCCATGTTGATTGCGTAATCTGTGGCAGAGCGCATCGACACTGCATCTGCAGAATGGAGCAACCACGGTGAGCACAACCTCGAGTTGCTGGCTTCTCGTATGGCGCGATTGCTGCGAGCGGTCCCGGATATTCCTTGCCATTGAGGTACCTCTGTGTAGTATGGACAGCACTTCTGGCGGAGTCACTTGTGTGCGCTGCGGTGGCACAGAGCTCTTCGAAAGTAGCCAGTGGCAAGGGGGCACACCTCAGACAAGGTGAGCAGCGGGCACACCACCGACTGCTTAGTGCCCAGAATGCGCCTGACCACGACATCCGTTGCCACCTGAAAGCCCGCACACATCTGTCGTGACGGCTAGCACACCCCGAGCACCTCAGCGAGCGCTTACAACCAGCAGCGTGAGTTGAGGTTGTGGCTCAATCAAGAAAGAAATACCTGGATGATCCATTGGGCAACGCCCGATGAGCTCCTGCAGGCAAGATACCCCTCGCCATCAAATCGCGGCTTGGCTGCCATTGTCCCCATGCACGACTAGCCACATGCGATCATAATTTCGTTTCTTCCCTTCAGCAAGGAGGGCATCACTACCGGTCATGTCGGCCGAGATGTGCCTACAAATTCCACTTCACTTTGTGCTATACTTTACACTGCATGTCCCACACAAAGCTGCTGCCCGATCATCAAACCGCCTACGACCTCGGGCTGTCCGGTTGAGACGGCTCATGCCCCACGCAAAGCTGCTGCCCGATCATCAAACCGCCTACGACCTCGGGCTGTCCGGTTGAGACGGCTCATGTCCCACACAAAGCTGCTGCCCGATCATCAAACCGCCTACGACCTCGGCTGTCCGGTTGAGACGGCTCATGTCCCACAAAGCTGCTGCCCGATCATCAAACAGCGTACGACCTCGGGCTGTCCGGTTGAGGCTCCTATCCCACACAAAGCTGCTGCCCGATCAAACCGCGTGACCTCGGCTGTCCGGTTGAGACGGCATGTCCCACACAAAGCTGCTGCCCGATCATCAAACCGCCTACGACCTTGGGCTGTCCGGTTGAGACGGCTGATCCCACGGGCACAACTGCTCGCCGGGCAGCGTTCCCAGGCAGCGCCCAGCTTAGGAGGCGCGTGCACTGCTTGATGCGGACCTGGCAAGCTGCTGCCCAATAAATGTTAGTGGATTCAGCTCCATCCCTACCTGCGGAACACACGCCGAGCCCCTGATGCTCGAAGGCTACGCTGCACTTCACACCACGCAGCATCTAGCAGCTTCACCGTCAGCAGTGGGCTCGCAGCGATGCCCAATAGGAAGGTGGGAACTACAATAACGAGAGCGCTTACTCAAAGTGCATTGAGGTAGCTGCAGCCCCGCCAGCACCGCCACCCTTGAGGGCCGTGCAGCCCCGCCGGCACCGCCAACCCTTGAGGGCCGTGCAGCCCCGCCGGCACCGCCAACCTTGAGGCCGTGCAGCCCCGCCGGCATCGCCACCCTTGAGGGCCGTGCAGCCCCGCCACTGTACTCACCCGATTCGGAAGTGCTTCTTTTACAAACGACTGCACAGCATCTGCAACCTGCCACAGCAGAAGCCCCAGCAGTCAGAAGCCTGCGCTTATGCTATGCGGCAAGCAACAAGTTCCTTTCCTCCCAGGCGAGGAGACCTCGGCAACCCTCAGAAGCTCTGTAGAATGAAGGCGAGCCCGGTGCAGAAAGGGCCTCGGGGCCCTGCCAGTGCAATCTTGCCACATGAACCTCCTCGGAACCCAGCAATAGGTTTGATGGAATCGGCAGTCGAAAGATACTGGGTGGCCCACAGAAAGGCGATCGGTAATGTCGCAAGACTGTGGGGTCGATCCGTAGAGGTCAGAAATAATTGTAGTCGCTTCCTTTGAGACGTGGCAGACTGTCACTCCCAGCTGGCGCAGAACGACGAGCGCCAGCGCACGACCGTGCTCCAGCTCCTGGTCCTCGCCGCGCGAGGTAAAACAAAGAGCGGCGACTTGGCAACTTGGAGCGCGCGCCTCACCTCTCCACTTGGCAACGTGGAGCCCGCGCCTCACCTCTCCACTTGGCAACGTGGAGCGCGCGCCTCACCTCTCCATCGTCTGGGCACATGCTGCTCCACCCCGCGGCGCCCCGGTAGAAGGTGAAAGCCACCTGAGCAGCTCACAGGAAAACGAGAGTCGACCCTCTGCAAAGCGGCACGTCTCATCGAAGGTTTGCTGAGTGGCAGTAATTCATAGGGAAAGTTGGGATGAAGCCCCGAGCTGGCGGTTCCACATGGTCTCTTCGAAGGAATGTCTCAATCCTCTAACAGCGCACCTCACTCTGCCTGCCGTTAGAAACGCCGCAGTTCAGAGCGCGGAAGCGAGCGCAGGGCAGGTCCAGCTTCCGGCTGTGGGATGGGCATATGCAGAAGACGGCACACATCAGTGACCTAGTGCTCCGCGCAGGAAGCGCGAGGCTCGGAGAGTGCATCAAAAGTTGTTTATTCAGCCAACGAAGGAGAGCCCAAACCGACGAACGGACGAACGGACGTCGGGCCGCTCACGGTTACCTGTGCGACTTTATCCACTCAAGGTTGGCCTGAAGGGCGCGGTGGACCTCAGGAATGGGCTCCACGCACACCACCGCGCCTGCGGGGCAGCTCTGAACTGCAAGCATGCCAAACTGCACAGTACGGGATCAGCTCAGCTTAGGCGGCGGCGCTGGAACAAGAAAATAACCGAAACCTGTACCTAACTTAGCCAGACTATGATAAGTCATGGAATGTGCGTTGCAGGTGCCAAGCAATCACCGGAAACAATCCGAGGTCTCAGCTGCGCGTCACGTGGTAGAGGCGCAAGTCTACTTCATAGTCTCGCCACGTTCAGGCTGTGCTGCGCTCGCCGAATTGAAAACAGACGCAAGCCGAGGTTGATGTCTGTGCGTCGCCGCTCGCAGTGAACACACCAGCCCGATGTTGGCGCCTACGTCCACCACAATAGAATCAGGCTCCAAGGTTATGCCATGCTGGAAGTATGCTTGCTCCAAGAAGATCTGCACCGACCCACAAACGAAGCGAAATTTTGCGTATGAATGGAAGACAAGCGAAGAAAACAACGAAGGGAGGCTGCTCGAGAATCGAGGAGTAAAACCGTCAACGTGCGGTGGCGTATTGGGAACAACATAGCTTGCGCGTCAGCGGATCTCCGCAATACACTTGCTTCACAACTCCTCCAGAGAGCGGTACCTCGTTGTACAAGAAAGGAATGTCCGGTCGACTGACGTAAGCAACGTTCCAGCCGTTGGGAAGATACGTACGGGTGTGGGAAGCATTTGGCGATTCGCCTGCGACGGTGGACGCACGTACCCGAGTTCTCATAAGTTCCAAATTCTAGTCAAATCAGTACCTACTTTGTCGTGGCAAATCAACCTCGGCGACAGTACATATAATTCCGCAAAGTCCAGGACCTATAAGAAGCTCTTATTACCTGCCTCGGCGACCGTCTGGAAACTCAAGTACGCCCGCGCCCTGCTCACCATACCCCAGCGGAAAGACAGATTCAGTACGAGTAATTGTGTGGACTTCCTCGATACGGAAGCGCGCAGTCGTCCAATTTCCAAGTAATACCTTATCGACTTACCGTAGAATAGAGCCTAACCTTCGTTCTCTGCAAAGCCGCTTGCACCCGACAGAGTAACCGATTCTCCTTTCCGCCAGCAGCAGCTGGCGATAGTTAGGGTGCGTGCGTGTCGATTGACGCTGAAAAGCAAGGTGCTGATGCATCTACAGCTGAATAAGTTCGGAAACAAAACGAGGTTTTATTGGCGTACTTTCAAAAGCCTCACACACTTACGATAACTACAGTGAGTGGAAAATTGAGTCCTGCACTTGTTACGCTGTGACAATCTTATGTCGGTCCCACGAGTGGTGGCTTGTCTCCACCGAATCACGACCCTCGCTTGGAAACTAGAGTACAACTAAAAGTGGCAATCGGGGTATTTATACTTCAAGAATATGGAGTTTGCAATAAAGAATTCAAAATTGACAAAACTTCACGATCTTGCTGCAGATGTAATAATTGTTTTATCCCATTCTACAATCGAATGCAGAACTCGTGATCCTCTCGAGTCTTGATTGTTGAAGCTGCAAATGTGTTTCCTTTCGGACATCGGACATCGGACATCGGACATCGGACATCGGACATCTCGATCTGATCCAAGCGAAAAGTCTAACCCGTAATTTTACCGAGGAAATTACCTCTGTACTGTACTGTCGTTTGGTCTGTACTGTCTCGTCTTTGTACTGCGTCCGTGACAGCATGTCAATTTCCGCGTCTCTGGTTGGAGGTCCACCGTTTTTCGTCGACGACAGTATAATACAGACAAAAAGGACGACAGTATAGAGGCAGAGGCGTGGATGTCGCCAAAATGAAATTAAGTATGGTGCGGAACGGTCGGTACATGCTACAGTACACACGACAGTATTGAGTACAGCCGACAGTACAGACTACAGTACCGTCGACAGTATACGACAGTACAGACGATAGTACAAAACGTGGTGGAAAATACTGCATGCCCCTCTCTCGTCTGTCTTTCGTCATATTTCGCTTAAACCTTCGGGCTGTACTGTACTGTCGCACGGCTGCCACGTCGGCACATAATTCCCCAAAATCGACAGTACAGTAGGAAGCCTGGTCCCTATTGACACCCGCATCGCGCGGACATGACGAATCCCATATTGTGCTGTTGGGTGTTTTTGGGGGAAGTCTCGGATACATCGAGATTTCCATATTCAAATAGTTCATAACGATTATCGTATCTAAAGAGTGGGTGTTTTTAGATCCACGGGTGTTGATAGGGCCAAGACTTCCTACAGAAAACCGACAGTACAGTACAGAGGTAATTTCCTCGGTAAAATACCGGGTAAGAATCAGAATGTCAGAAACACCATCTCGCTCTCGTCTGCTCGACTGACGTGCTCATGCAACCACTCAGGTGGAAGTGTGAAGCCTGAAGGTATATGAACTATCCGCATCATCCATAACCAATATACATATCACAGGTAGAAATTTCCTGATTTGTTTAACAATATAAGTTAAATCTGTGCATATCTGCACCATAAAGCAATTGACCGAATCCGGCCTTAAATAAGTTGGTACAAGAAGATATGACGTTCGCAACATGAAATAGCGAACTTACACGGAAACGCTTTCAAGATCTGATCTCTACATTTGGTGCGTACCATTTTTAGCGATTTGAAAATAGCATGGTGCGTATTAAATGGGCTTGCTGAACCCGAACACGGTTTGCACAGCGTGTATATGCGGTTTTGCCAATACACTCAGTCTTGTGAGTGATTTTGCCACACAAAAATATTTCGCTTGCTTTCTCGTCAGTGAATATACGAGTTTGTGGTTTGCAGGATACACTTCGCTCTTAGATGAAGAAGGCGGGCAGTTCTAAACCCAAGCGGTAAGCCACGAAATACCCAACCCTAAAGACAAGCCTCTGATAGCACTCACAACCAAGGGCTAAATGCTAACACGTTTACCGCCAGGGAGAGAATTGTATGGGATGAAGATAATCTGGAACATAACAAGACCCTTCAGACCGCAACCATGAAAATAGATGAGCCAAAGACACCTTGGGCAAGCCCTACAAAGGAAGAAATGGAAGGTAAGTTGGGGCTTGCACAGTCAGTCCCCTGGGGAGTAGTCCTCTTTCGGCCCTGCCGTGTGCGAGGGTTCAATTGGTGCCCTACAGGGTAATTGACGGTTCGCCCTTGATCGTGTCGCCTTCAAAGCTCTTTAAATCTTGTTTAGTGTGCCACGATCTTTTGGGCGATCGGGAATATTTAGCTCACAAGCTGCGAGTTCTTCAGCAGCAGCTTTCGAATCTTGCAGAGGATTGCTTAGATTCCTTGCGGTATCTACAAGCTGGTGTAATGCCCTTCCACCGCGAATTGAAAACCCTCGGTGACGTTTTGTTGTCATTCTTTGTTCTGTCAAACAGAGGACTGCGACGTACCTGCCTGCGTCATGGACAGCATCGAGGTTTTCTTTCTTTACCCCTGTGCTCCTCCTTTGCTGTCAGCGTGACTCACCTGAATTGTTGTGGCGGCGAGCTTTTCATCTGGGCAACATCTTCTTCCCTATGTTGCAAACTCTTTCGATTTCAAAGAGCAAACTTGTACCTCGGTTTCAAAAGATTGCTCTGCTGGACAGGGGTGCGAAGGCATGCTTCCTCCAGCAGCCCTGCAACTTCCTTTACCAGGCTCAGAGGCAGGTCCGAGCAGAGCACCCACTGGGTGGGATAGTTCGGATGACGAGGTAACGTCTGGTTACTCGATAGTGGAATATACCCAGGTCGCCTTGGTACTTGCTGTTTGTTTCCGTCATCAGTGGAATACGATCTCTGGGGTGAAGGAAGTCCTACGAGTGGAGCGTTACGCATGTGTACTCTGATATTAAAGTTTCCATTTGGGTCAAAGGCGAACACGCTCAGCTTGTTCTTATCTCTCGCCGTTGTAGCGCATCGCCCCTTCCTTGTGGTGATAAGAGGCCTAGGTTTTCGAAGTTTTGGCTTATTGAACATGTGGAAACGTGCAGTCGAGGCTTGGCGAACTAGTCGCCTTGCTGGGCCTCTCACGGTCCCTGGGATCTACGGTATCCACAGTGAAATACTTTGTTGATGTATGCATGCGTTGGATGGATACCGTTTGCGCAGGAGGGAACGAGCAAAGGTCAGGCAACGGGTACCCACTTCCTAAACTCTTTCTCAAAGGTCTCCGTCAGCTAACAGGGTGTTACAGGGCAACCTTGGTAGGCCGTGGTGGGCTTTGACTCTAGGTCTTGTATTAGAACGGCCCTTAGGATGCCTGAGTAGTTTATCATTCTAGGAGACTGCATTCCCTGAACTGATCTTTTTATCAAACCAGATGCAGCTACTGAAAAAGCCTAAAATATCTCCGAGATACTGCTTCGTGAAGACCATTGCGCCGCACAAATCTGAGACACCTGCAAGACAGTTGTCGAACGTTTCTGCTATGATGGCTCGTATTACCTATTGGAAAGTGCGCTTTAACACTCCCAACTGAGCGTAGGCACTCCGGGAAGTGCGTTAAGACGACGTGCAGTATACGGTTGCAGCTAGAAAAGTAGTAAGAGGCCGTGCGCCGCATTCAAGTGGTCAGAAAGTGCAATGGATTAGATCCACAAAAGGTTGCGCCTTCACTTTTAAAATGCGCATCGGAAAGTCGGTCGGTATTCGCTCACACCTTGTACACCCAAGCTGTTCACACACCTTTTGAGAAGCGGTGTTTGGCACTGCCAGGCAATGAGGATCCCACAAGCTTTGCTGCAAAACGGAAGGCGCATTACAACGAAGCTGAAGCTCTCCGCAGGTCTGCAACATCTTCCATCATAGTTGGGAACATTCGGCGGTATCAGCACCGAAATAAAGCTGCAAAGATTGTGTTCAAAGCGTGGTCAGCAGGGTTTGACGTTTACTAGCACACATGTTTAAATGGACAAGGCACAGGCATCCTAGGATGTGCTCACAGATAACCCTCGTCTTAAATGCCTGTTCCTCTCCCACGGGTGACATCCTGTCCACTTTGCTAACCACTGCTTTTCCTTCCCGTTCTTCCGTGCCTTCCCGCAGTTCTTTCATATCTTCTCTTTGTATGTATTCTGGCAACGTCTTGCTCTCCTCTGTGTTCCAAAACTTGTGTGCTCAGCCTTTCCGGTCTTCAGCTTCAGCTTCTGCGACACAAACTTCCGTGGAATAACAGCTTGCTGGTTTGTGCTAACACCTAATATGGCCCTCTGAGCTTTCACGATGTTGAACTGCAATTAAGATACCAGAGTGAGTTGGTTTATGCACGCTGCACACAGAGCCAAGGAACTGGCAGCACAAGAGGATGAGGAAGAAGACTGATTCATTCTACCAGAAAAGTCCTGTCCATATATCTATCATTTCACTTATGATTCTTGCTTCGTTGAACGGTATTATTGTAGCAAACATTGTCCCTAATACAAGAATTCAATTTGGACTTGCACCTTTATATTTATATTGATTATAAAGCATTAGATATTGTCCAGGTCAGAGCCCCGAAGGTGCTCTTGCTTGCAATGGTATGAGCGTTCTGTGAACATGGCAGAGTGTGGTCCAAGCAAACTGAGAAAATGATAAGAAAGTGTTCGAAGATAAGTCTAACTTTAATTTTCCCATCTGAGTGCTGAAACTTTAATGTAGGCACTTATCTATTTAACAGTTAGTAGCAGGTCTTTGGAATCGCTATTTGAAAGAAAATAAACTAAATGAAAAGTCAACATAACATGCCCACACTTTCGTGTGTAAAGGTTGATAACAACTAAGAGAAACACCGAACAAAGTCTCGTCTATGTATCTTGTGTGGACGACGTGGTGCATCTCATAATAGGAAAGAAGATTTAGCAAGATAATTAATCGGGAATCGGCCTTGGTGAAATTACAACACTCTGCGAGGGACAGTCCTCTGCCGCGATGCCAGGACTTAAAAACACATAATCTTAAACCGACAAATTCAAACAAAGCGATCCTAAAATCTGCAAAATGGACTGTTCGTCCAGTCGTACAATACGACGGTTGGCATCCCTTGCATAGATCTTATACAAACGCACCCGGGTTGGCAAAAGACTCGGAAAGGACCTCGTCAGGAGCAAGTCGCATTGTTACCATTTGCATCTAGAAACATAATTCTAAGCACGACCGCAACCGCCACGATATGTAACACGATAACCCAACATGATGACGGGCGACCGGGATCACTCCCTTGTTCTGAGCACGTGTATCACACGTTCGAACATGCCGTTTCCACTTAGCGGAGCTCTGAGAACTCAACTGGCTGAATCACTCAACTGAATGAAGCAGATCTTAGATATCCGAAACGGTGACAGAAAAGAGGAATGGTTTCGGAACTCGGAATAAGTTGAGTTAGAATATCACACAACTCTATTTATAAGCTGTCGTGTTCGGGTTTTAAGTTTCAGAAGGCCAGATCACAGTAGAAATAAAAGATTCCCCACACTCGAAAATAGCGTGTCTACTTTATTGATTTTTATTCCTGAATTCGGGTGCAATAAAACAGGGTCAAAAGTTGCCTACCAATTATTTAATTAATGGACTTTTTTTTTTGTTTAATACCGTGATCATTCCGTTAAGATGTTTAATTGTTTTCACTTTTAAGGCCGATGGGCTATTCGTTGGCAGAGGACACCCAACTCCACATCGCAGTCGACCAGGAGGAGATTGCAGCTATCAACGAATGCCAACTTTTTAGGGCGGCCAGCGCACTTCTTGTTGAGGTAGCGCAAAACTTTCTCTAAGAAAAGTATAAGTCTGTCCTCAATGGAGAGCTTGGGCTCGGGACGAGTTACAACAGGGTCGCTGTTCACTGCTGTGGGAGCGACACCGTGCTTCACACCGAAGGTCATGAGTGACGCCTGTCGACGCCGGTCTAACGAACGGCGCAGCTTGGCCATGTCACATAGGGTCGTCTTCCCACATTTACAAGTGACAGGGCTGCATTTACATAAGATACACACCGTCGAGTTCCCCATTGAATTATGATATTGATACAGTCCCGAGTCCGCCGGCGTGTGGTGGTGTGCAGTGAGAGCGATTTTGACGGGTCGAGCATTATTTTGGCAGTTTGTCATTGTTGGTTGTTGTTGGCAAGATTCGGCGACATTCGAATTAATTACGGCCTTCTTGTTTGTTCTTTTAGTGGCGGGGCTGTCGATTAATTAATTAATTAATCGTTTTTTTTTTTTCTTCACCACCGGGAATCAAGCAAACCAATTAATTGCTTGTTTTATTTTTTTTAACATAGGTCGTTTTGGGGCAAAACAATTATCTAATTTTAAAATCAATAATGTAGACACGGTAGTGGTGGTCCAAACCTAATATCGGATTGACATAATCGGGTGGCGAGCGTCACCATACACGAAACAAAGTATAAACGACTTAGAGAATTCGTCTTCCTGGTCTGCATTGTTGTCCACACACAATACAAAAACAATCTACCATTTAAATACCCATCCCGCTTTTATTGTTAACTGCCAACAAAACAACATTCGGAAATCCGTTAGTGGTTCCATCGGTGAGAAAAATGCATGTGCAATGAACGGACCCTTCTTTTTGCTGTCCGGTCGCTATTGCAGTGAAATGACAGACTCCGTAGCGAAAGGACTTCGCGTGAGCATTGATGGCACTATGCACTGAAGTAGGTATTTATTTTAATGCATGTACGTGCCTTTTTGTTCAATCGTAGCTGGGCATGTGATGTTACGGTATCGAACCAGCAATTCCAGAAGAGTTTCGAGGCAATTCCAGAGTTGATACCTGAGGATTGCTATCGACGAATTGAGAAACAAGTAACACCAGGCCACAATACACCTTACTAGCCTTATAATACAATGTGTGGGCATATTTAAGATTCGCAACCGTCACTTTCCTCCGGGACAGGGAGTGTAGTCCTAGGGCATGAAAAAGCACTGCTTCATAAAGGTTAATACATTCAGGAGTAAGATCTTCATGCAAAATCATGATACTGAGTTCGATTATGTGATAAAATTTACTCACACAACATGATACCAAAAGCGAGGACTTTAGTTCTCTGCACTAGGCAATTTTTACCAAAGGAAAATCAATGCATCCTGATTTACACAGCAC
This sequence comes from Cymbomonas tetramitiformis, assembly GCA_001247695.2. Taxonomy (NCBI): domain Eukaryota; kingdom Viridiplantae; phylum Chlorophyta; class Pyramimonadophyceae; order Pyramimonadales; family Pyramimonadaceae; genus Cymbomonas; species Cymbomonas tetramitiformis. The sequence continues at coordinate 17,064 of LGRX02005941.1, forward strand.
AAGGCCCGTACGAGTCACTCTTAATAGACGTTGCTTGCTTCTCATGCAACTGCATGCGACTTCAAAAGAATAAGGCTCCTATGGAAGTTGTTGAAAGAATAGTGGGTACTCCCTCGCTTTGGAAGGGTGCAGGTAGTGTCAGTACGATGTATTGAAAAGTAGAATTCTACACTGAAGTCGTGTGCGCGAGCATACAAACACAGTTTCACTTCAATGAAAAGGGATTCGTATTGTTCGGCAAGTCAGACTATTTTGTTCCACAGAGGACCGACAGGGAACTGTTTATCAGATCGTAAGGCTTAGGCAATCGCTCCAACAGCTTTCTTAGCGGCGTCGTCCAGGTCATCTGCTGTAATAATGTTAAGCCCACTATTTGAGATAAGCTCCTTGCCAGCTTCAACATTGGTGCCCTCGAGGCGAACCACCAGCGGCACACTCACTCCCACCTGCAAAACAAACAAAAGTGATCGTGCCCGGTCAGCTCAGGTAAAGCAAGCGAGCACGCTTCCTTGCTCGGAGTCAGTAGTCGAGCACAAACTGCCGGGTCGTCTCAGGTCACTCAGCACGAGCAAAATACAACGTCCCCAGCTACCAGCACACAGAGATTATCGTGAAACTGAAGCAAGCGCCTTTGCTTCCGTGTGCCGAGGAGCTACTGACTGAGCTACCGCAACTTTCGATCCGTCCTATCAGCTGGAAGGGGGGAGAAAGGGAATGCCAATAATAACGAAACAGCCTACCTGCTTTGCAGCAGCAAGGATCCCAGCAGCTATAACGTCGCACTTCATAATACCACCGAAAATGTTGACAAGAATCGCCTTCACTTTAGGATCCTGTTGAAGAATCTTGAAGGCTTGCACGACCTGGTCTTCCGACGCGCTGCCCCCGACGTCCAAAAAGTTGGCCGGAGTTCCTCCGTGCATTTGAATGATATCCATGGTGGCCATCGCCAGTCCAGCACCGTTGACCATGCAACCGATGGAACCATCGAGGCCGATGTAGTTAAGATCCGCTTTGGCGGCTTCAACCTCACGCGGGTCCTCCTGAGTGGGATCGCGGAGAGCAAAAATTTCCTTTTGTCTGAAGAAGGCGTTGTCGTCAAAATTTAATTTTGCGTCAGCAGCGACAAGTTGTCCGTCCGCGGTTTCGGCGAGAGGGTTCACTTCAACCATTGTGCAATCGGTTTTAATGAAGAGTTCGTACAAGGCCTTAACTTGTTCGCAGGCCGCTTTTTTGTCAGTTGTGACTTTCAAGCCCTCAACAACGTCCATGGCATTCGCATCGGTAATTCCTTCATGAATGTTGATAGGAACCTTAATAATTCTGTCAGGGTACGCCTCTGCTAAGTCCTCGATACTAGTGCCTCCTTCACTGCAGGCAATAATGATGGGTCCCGAGGTCGCCCGGTCAAGCAATATGGCAAAATACATCTCATTGACAAGGGACACTTTTTTAGCGATGTAAACGAAGTTCACGGGCTTTCCTTCCTCCCCGGTTTGTTTGGTAACAAGAGTCTGGCCTAACATCTTTTCGCTGAGCGGACCAGCCTCTTCAGTCTTGACGATATGCACTCCACCTGGATTTCTCAAACCGATAAACAGCAATATTTTCAGTTCCCGGAAAATATAAGCCTTAGCATTAAGTAGGAACATGAAAGTCCAGACGAACAATAAAAAGGCCAAGCGAAGATCTTCACACCTTGTAGGCCATTCTTGAAGGTTCCGAGTCCGCGACCCCCAGCAAGAACCTGGCTCTTCACGACAACTTCACCAACTCCGGCACCCATTTTTTCCGCAGCAGCAACAACTTCATCAACGGTGGTACCAACAATTCCAGGCGGCGTGTTAACACCAAGCTTAGACATAATCTCAGCTCCTTGAAATTCGTGTACGTTGAGGCATCGGAGCTGCTGGAAATGAGTAGCCTCGCTCAGGCTAGTGGCGCAACCTTGCAGGCAAGGTCGGACGGAGGTAAGACCCGTGCGTCCAGCCGCGCGAAGTGCTGCACTTATCATATTGAACCGAAATGTAGCAAAAAAAAAAAAGCTCTTCCGCTCCGAGAAACGGTGTGAGGATGAGACCGAACTTGAGAGAAACCGTCTCGAAACCCGGAATCTTCAATGTCCTGAATGGGTGCCCTTTCCGTTTCGTTTCATGCCTCCAGTTAAACACAAAACGTTAGATGAATCCTCCGCTTATGATCGGACGACAATTGATGTGTTGGGCACAAGCGTTGACATCTTGCAGCTTGGTTTCCTTCACATATTGATATTCACTCCTTCAGATATTTTTCGCAGCGCAGCGCAGCGCTGCGCTGGTTGCTGAGGTCTCAGCAGAACCGAGAACGAGAAGTTTGTATATAAATACCATAAAGAAAAAGATAAAATAGATAATTGAATGACATCATGACAATGTCACCCTCCAACCAATCGGAATCCGGGAATGATTTCAAGAACATGTGACACAAAGAACGTTTCAAGAACGTCTCACGTCATCGTCAGATCTTCATGTTCATTCCTTTCAGTACTGTACTATCTTTACAGTACTATTAAAAAAAAAACAAAAAGATAAGCAGCAACAATACCACGACAGTCGTGGAGAGCTGGAGACCAATTGCATACCAATTTCATTTCTGTGATGCGGACGAAAGGCTAAGCAGCTTCGATCTTTGAAAACGAAATATCCGATCACGCAAGAATACATAATACAGCCACACACTTCCATACTCACTGCAATGGCTTTCATTCTAAGAAGCTCGTTGGTGACAGCGCACAAAGTGAGTTCTCGCCACTTTACTTATTTTGAAGCTTTGGAATTATGCGCACCCCGCCCTTCGATGAAGAATATGCGCCTCGAAAATGACTTGATACAAATCCGATCCCTATGCCGATGATTTTTTTTGCTTCATATTTCAAATTCGTCTCGGCGCAATGTGACACGATCTTAGGTCCATAAGATTGACGGGCGCTCACAACTGAGTTGCCAGACGCTGCGACTGTTGTCTCAATGGTATGTTTCTTGTGCACATACAGCCTACTTTCCTCGGGAGAACGACCCAGAAATCAAGGAAGAAGCAACCGCAAGCGATACGGGCGCGAAAAGCGGTCGTGGGAATGTCAGCAGAGGCGGACAGTGCGTGTAACTCCCTACGGGAATCATCGGAGAGGCTCGTGGAACTTGTGACTTCAAACTCTTCAAGCGACGACGCTGAAATAAAGCTGCTGATCTCACGCCTCGAGGGTGCTGGCGCGACTCTCGTAAAGGACAGTTTCAGTGGTCCTTGGGAGGTGGTTTGGAGCGAAGGTACTCGCTATGTCCACACTGAAACAAAACATCCACTACTAATGGCTCATGCCTTTCGTAGACCCATGCATTGCCCTGTTCTTGAAGTTAATGATCACGTTCTGGCTGCAGGGACAATGGCCTGGAGGGCGTTGGTGGCCAAGGGCGTGCAAGCCATCGCCGGGAACTGTCGCGCCGGTCAGGCCTTCGATGTCGAAAAGAGACAAGCTCTCAACTTCGCGGAACTTTTCGACGGGCGTTGCGAGATTACGGGTGAGTTCGCTTGATCTGTAGCTGCGAATCTCAAACCCACGCTCTTGACGTTTAGAACTGCTGCCGTGTCCTCGAAAAAGAGGCGGCTTAACTAACCAGGATCTCGGACTCATTGAAGTCTTTCTTGATGATCGCACGCGCACTTCCGGGCGCTTCCCATCTTTACGACGTGTAGTTTTAGACCTCTGTTGACAGCTCTTTATGGACACGTCAGTGGAGGCAGCAAAGTTCAGAACTTATGGCCTTGAGGTTTGAAGGGCTGTGGTGCGATATGCACATTCCACATTTGGAGACTTACAGGGCCGTACTAACAAACAAGACTCCCCCAAGAGCCTTATTGCGAAGATACTTATAGACAAGACTCCCGCAAGAGCCCTATTTCGAAGATGCTTCCACCATGCCTAGAAGGCTTGACGAGAAGGCTTGAAGGGTTGTGTCATGAGCGCCGCACGTGCAAATGTTTGGTGGGATGGCCGCTTGGTGGAAGCGGGTGATGGGATGCGGCCATTCCTGTGGTACCTCTCTGTCGGGCAATGTCGGATACTGTTGTTGCGAGAAGCGCAAGGGGGTGTCAACTGCACTCTTTGTCGTCTCTTGATTTTGGCGGGAAGCATTTGGTTTCTTTTCCCCATGATCACCCATGTCGATGACTAATGCTGAGAGCAAGTTATGTGAGCCCCCAGGAAGCGTGGCACCAGATTGCACTCGGTCTTAGACCTTGGGTAACCCGCAATAATAAGGCATCACCGGTGTTCATGTGCAATACACCTCATGCATCTCAGTTTCCCCTCTGTTTTCTTCCGACTTTTTCTTGCCCGGGCCAGAGCACCGCATTGTTACCATGGGCATGGGACGTGCAGTGCAGCCCTGGAAGAGCTTACAACGGTCGCATGCTAGCTTAGTCGGCTTAAGTCTGTGAGCAGTACCTTGCCACGGCCATGCCATGCGGTGTGCATGGGGGATGCCTTGAGAGTGTGTGTGGTGGGGTGGTATTTCCACAGCGGAGGGCACATTCACCCCGGTGACGGAGGCACTGGCGCCGTGTCCAGTGGCATTTGACGTGGCCATCACACGTGGAGCGATCATCGTAGGCACGCGACAGTTTGATTTACCCATCTCTGGTCCCGGGTTCTTCGAGATTCTCTACGGGGACGCATCTGTGCGCGTGTTCCGTTCAAGTGGCGGCCTTGCAGTGCAGGTGCCAAGTGACTGGACACGTAAGCAGTTGTGAGGGGGAACTTGCTTATACCTCGTGGCCTTAGGTTCTGTGAGTCATTCCTCCGGAGCGCATGTTTGTTATGGGTAAAGAATGTGGAAGTGATTTTGCTTGAGCTTATCACCAAACTACATGACCAGGCCGTGCGGTAACGCACATCTGTCCTCTAAGAGGCCCTCATATAATCTTCAAGACCTAGCTGAGGGACCTGCTTTTTTGTTGTGCCACCCAATTCTTCAACTTAGTATAATTCGTACAGAGAACTGAGAGGCACGAGGCACATCGCCAACAAAAGCTATGCCCCAACCAAGACATGCATGATTTATACATGATTTTCGGGAGAAGATGTAAAAAACTTTAGTTGTGCATTTTTACGGTGTTTCTGAGTTTTATTGTTCACTCATTGTGAGCCATCGCATCCTCAGGATGGTATTGGTCGACAGGGTTGCTCTCTCTCTCTCTCTCTTGCCATAGGCATTTGCATATGGATAATATTCAAAGTAGGTAGTATACCAAGCTGTGCATAACCACTTGCACCACTTACTATAACAATATAACTGTCGAGTCTGTTTAAATGTAATATCATCTGCTGATCCCACGGACTGGCCCCTTGACATAAAATCCGGTGTGAGCGAATGTTGGCATTAATTCGGATTACATATCGATTGTTGCTGTTTACTGGCCGTTCGTTGGTAGCTTGGTACCCATATGCAACGATTATTGAGGTATGACCTATGTTAGACAGTTAGAGTATAAGCGACCATAGCTCACTAGGCATACACTCGTATAATGACACTTGTTTACAGTTGTTAATTTTCAACTACATGCCCCGCGGCCTGCGCTCGTTCGAGGGTATCAATGCCTAGAGCGATTCGCGATGTCCTAGCACGGGTTATCGGCCCACCATGCGTCCTATCCTGTTCCGTGATATCCTAGTACCGATACCTGGATACACATATAAAATTATTGCGGTTGGTTTCCCGCAATGAGTCAGAAAAAGGGAATAGTTTCGGGTACTTTTGGAGCTCTAGTTGTGATCAATAAAATATAAGTCCCAATTCTAGATATGCAACTGGACGGGTTTCGGACAGCATGCTGGAAATGACAGGCTGACCACCGAACGTGTCACCTGTGATTCCATATGGTAGTCTGGGTGACCGCCACTCGTAGGTCCGAAACCCAGATCGCTTGATGCATCAAACAGCCAAACTTGATGCATCAGTGACTCCAGTATTTATGTATCTCTCTTTTATGACAATCACACTAGCCGTTCCGAACCGTTCTGATACGTAACCCGGTATTTCGATATATAGAGTTATTTCACCGCTCTGTGCGATATCTCTAGCAGGTTTGAGCCACACCTACGCTTTCTTTAGACCACTGCGGTAGTTTAGCCATGCGTGGCTAAACGCGGACGCCTGGGATGGAGTGAGGCGCTCACGACGTGAGGGCGCTGCGTTTCGGGTGCGGTTTCGTTGTGACATGAGTCGATCGTTGGCGCCACGGTACCTTTGGGGGTGGAATTTTACGGAGTTTAACGTGGAAATGGTTATCGTATCTGGTTGGGGGTCACCGCAGCGATTTGCGCGCCACTCGACTACACGACTCTCCCGATTTTCATTCTATCACGATCTTAATTTATCAGCTCTGCCATCCACGTCCGCGCCCTATCCGCCTATATATATATATATATATACCCTATGCATCCTTCCTTGGAAGGATCCCACATCTGCCTATTGTGTACCACCTTTGAGCTCTTGATCTGCGGGACATTTGCAAGCTGTTTAAAGTTACCAGCCGACCGCTAGCTAGAGACGTGCATAGCTTGATAGAAGTCCCTAGCGGCCTTGGTTAACTGTATAGGTACCGCTGTAGACCTTCAGAGCAGATGATCTGTGCTCTACTAGGTGTAGCCCTTGAAGGTGCACTAGCTAGAGCCATATGCATCCTATTGCATATCCGTTAAATCAAACAGCAACACTGTGGTAATAGGTAGGAAGGGCCCGGATCCCTTGTAAATAAAGCCCCACTCAACTTATAATTGAGTTATTTTTCTTTCTTTGCTGTGAGTATATAAAGCGAGTTCTGGTCAAACCAATCATCATAGCATTTACTTTAGGTCCCATGTGGAATATATTCTGGGATGCCGGCCTCCCAAAAGCTCATTGGGCGCCGGAAAAAATTCTTGAAAAAGTGATCCTTGTGGGAGGATCTAGAGCGTTCTAGATCCTCCCACAAGGATCTCGGAATAGTAGCCAAGTTCAGTGGCTGAGCGGCTGCGGCAGTGGTGCGCGTTGATCTCGTAGTTGATGGCTGAACGGATGCGGCTATGGGCGTGTTGACCTTGTAGTTGATGGCTGGACGGCTGTGGTGTGGTGGTGTATTGATCTTGTAGTTGATGGCCTGAGCGTCTGTGGCTGTGGGCGTGTTGATCTC
>LGRX02005942.1:0-25986 GCA_001247695.2 Cymbomonas tetramitiformis
GTAGCGCCTGCGTCGCCAGCGTCGACCGCGGGGGCAGCGCCTGCCGGGGCCGCTCGTGGGGCAGCAGGGGCAGCGCTTGCGTCGGCTGTTGCAGGTCCGTGCCGTTGAACTCGCTATTACCTGTTGCCCATTCCCCCCCCCTTTTGCAGGCTGCTGAGTCAGCACTGACCTGTTGGGTTGCTGGGGCAGCAAGTCCGCGGGCAGCCTCAGCAGTACGCAACTTAGTCGCAGCAGCTATTATTATCCGAGCCGGAACAGGCTGTTGCTTCTGACGCTCAGCTCGTTCGGCTTCTCGGATCTGATGGTCACGATCTTGCTGCCATAAGAGTTGAACCTGGAGTCGAAGGTCCTTGCACCTGCTGTGCTTCGCGCATGCGCACCCAACCAGGTCTACCGGTTCGCACGCCGTGCATGCGTACTCCACCAGCTCGTTGTTACCTTGCGCCACTCGTGCACTCTCCGCCAGCTTGCAACAGCTGTCCGCCTGCTCCGGTATTGTGGCACATAGTGTGCACCCTGCCAGCTCACAACAGCTGTCTGCCCGCGCTGATACTGCTGCACGTAGTACGCTCCCCACCATCTCGCAGCAATTGCCCGCCTGCGCTGGTGCTGCCGCACATAGCGCGCTCCCTGTCCGCTCGCAGCAACTGCCGCCCACCTGCGCTGGTGCTGCCGCACATGGTGCGCGCCCCGCCCGCTCGCCGCAACTACCCGCCTGCGCTAGTGCTGCCGCACATAGTGCACCTCCAGCCAGCTCGCAGCAATTGCCCACCTGCGCTGGTGCTGCCGCACATAGCGTGCGCCCCGCCCGCTCGCCGCAACTACCCGCCTGCGCTAGTGCTGCCGCACATGGTGCGCGCCCCGCCCGCTCGCAGCAACTGCCCGCCTGCGCTAGAGCTGCCGCACGTAGTGCGCGTAGTTGGGCTGCCGGGGCAGCCACTGCCGGGGCTGCGGCCGCACGTAGTGCGCGTTGGGCTGCCGGGGCAGCAGTCGCACATAGTGCGCGTTGGGCAGCCGGGGCAGCGGCCACACGTAGTGCGCGTTGGGCAGCCGGGGCAGCGGCCACACGTAGTGCGCGTTGGGCAGCCGGGGCAGCGGCCGCACGTAGTGCGCGCCGGGCTGCCGGGGCAGCGGCCGCACGTAGTGCGTGCTGGGCTGCCGGGGCAGCAGCCGCACGTGGTACGCGTTGGGCTGCCGGGGCAGCGGCCACACTGCGCGTGTGCTGGTCAGCCAGGGCAGCGGTCGCATTGCGTGTGCATTGGGCTGCCAGGGCTGCGGCTGCGTTGCGTGTGTGCGTGTGCGCGTGTGCGTGTTGGGCTGCCGAGGCTGCGGCCGCACGTAGTGCGCGTTGGGCTACCGGGGCAGCGGCCGCACGTAGTGCGTGCTGGGCTGCCGGGGCAGCAGCCGCACGTGGTACGCGTTGGGCTGGCCGCACTGCGCGTGTGCTGGTCAGCCAGGGCAGCGGTCGCATTGCAGCCAGGGCAGCGGTGCATTGCATGCGCCAAGGGCTGCGGGGTCAGCGGCCGCACTGTATGCGCCATGCGCTGTGAGGTCCGCACGAGATGCAGGAGCAGCGAGGTCTGTGCGAGCTACCGGGGCAGCGGCCGCATTGCATGCGCCATGTGCTACTGGGGCAGCGACCGCACTGCATGCGCCATGGGTTACCGGGGCAGCGGCTGCATATAGTGCGTGATGGGCTACCGGGGCAGCGGTTGCACTGCGTGTTGCCACACCTATCCCAATTCCAGAATCATCACAAATAGCCAATGCTGATGTATGCTTGACAGCCGACGACGTTCCAAGATTATCATCATCCAGTTGCTGCCGCCGGTGATATATCAACAAGACTTGGTCAATATCCGTAGTGGAATCATGACCAAGATGTGATGACGATATATGCCCGATTTCATCACTGCCGACGATTAATTGCTGCTGCCCAAAATGAACGCGAGCCCGCCGCTGCCGCAACCGCTGAGACATTGCAAGAAGCCGTTTGGACTTTGCGATCAAGGATTGCGATCGCACCGAAAAGTCAGAAACACGAAGAGCATATGATGCTGATGCTGGTGCAGCAGCTGCGCAATATTCGGTTGTGCAATAACCATCTGCACCGTCGGTTATGTGATGATTACCATCAGTTGCACCATCTCTATGCAAGGCAACATCGCCATGGGCAAGCTCGCGCATTGATGACGATATTGTAATACATGCTGAAGACGGAGTTTGTAGTCCTGCGGCTGCTGAACATTCTGGATGAGAAGTTGGTGACGATTCTGCGAGTGTATGCACTTCGGATATAGCGCACACAGATGCGACTGAAGGAGACAAAATTCCGGGGACATCACCATGATCAGAAATGCAACCAACTGCGACGTTATCGGCTGAATCATCCGGGTCGGGATAACACAAAGCTGATGCTGAATCGTCAATATCCAAGGTGGTATCATGATACGGATGCAATGACGATATATACTGTGCAGCCGGCAACGATTCACCACGACACATTATATCTGAAACCGGAGGCGGCTCTGGAGGTGGTGGATCAGCATGATTATCAGTGAATGCATCAACATGTCGATCATCACCGATCGCTTCTGGGGCAGCGGCCACACGTAGTGCGCGTTGCTGGTCAGCCAGGGCAGCGGTCGCATTGCGTGTGCACTGGGCTGCCAGGGCTGCGGCTGGGTCCGGGTTGTGAACTGGCAAGTCCGCAGGCTGTAACCCGTGTGTCTCTCTCAGCTGTCTGACCGAACGTACTCCTGCTTGCAGTTGCGACCCATGAGCCTCCAATGCAGTCACTAAGCCTGGACTGACTAGGTCACCTGACGCTGGCATCGGTGCTGGAGGGTTACCGGGTGCTGGCAGCTGGGGAAACACATCAGCGTAGCTGAGCTGAGCAGCGCTCGTGTGAACCGCTGGAACGACACCCACATGGACTACCGGGGCAGCGCTTGCCAAGGTTGCTGGAGCAGCGCTTGCGTGAGCGATTGAGGCGGCGCTCGCGTGAGCCGCTGGGGCAGCGCCTGCGTGGGCCGCTGGGACCGCGCCTGCGTGCGCAGTCGGGGTAGCGCCTGCGTGGGCTGCTGGGGCAACGCTGCGTGAGCAGCTGGGACCGCGCCTGCGTGCGCAGTCGGGGCAGCGCCTGCGTGGACTGCTGGGGCAGCGCCTGCGTGGGCCGTTGGGGCAGCGCTGAGGCAGCACCTGCGATGGCTCTACTGCGCTGAATCAGCAGCTCTGTGCGCTCCGATAACCTCCTGGTTCGTTCTGCGCGTCCCTCGCTGGCTGCTGCTGCCGCTGGCTGCTGCTGGACCCCCCCTGGCGTTGCTACCGCTACGCTGGCCCCTGTCGCTGGTGTCGCAGAATTTTGGCCAGGGCCTCCGGCGGCCCCTGTTGCCATGGGGACCCGATCCCCCATCGTCGGGCAAGACACCGCTGCGCTGGCCTCTGTCACTGACGTCGCAGAAAATTGGCCAGGGCCTCCGGCGGCCCCTGTTGCCATGGGGACCCGATCCCCCATCGTCGGGCAAGACACCGCTGCGCTGGCCCCTGTCACTGACGTCGCAGAAAATTGGCCAGGGCCTCCGGCGGCCCCTGTTGCCATGGGGACCCGATCCCCCATCGTCGGGCAAGACACCGCTGCGCTGGCCCCTGTCACTGACGTCGCAGAAAATTGGCCAGGGCCTCCGGCGGCCCCTGTTGCCATGGGGACCCGATCCCCCATCGTCGGGCAAGACACCGCATCGCTGACCTCTGTTACTGACGTCGCATAAAATTGGCCAGGGCCTCCGGCGGCCCCTGTTGCCATGGGGACCCAATCCCCCATCTTTGGGCAAGAAGTGGTAGGCGCAGGTCCCGAAGTCGATAACGCAGACAAAATCGCTGGGTCAGGAGCACCGCCCTGCGTAACGTCAGTAAAGAACACTGCAGGAGATACTGTGCAGGAACCAGCGCTGAGCTGTGAAGCCAGCGGCAAGGGTCCTACTGGCGTTGGTTCTCCTCCCCCCCCCTCAGGGCTGGTAGATCCTGCAGGGTTGACAGGGCCCGGGTGCAAGGGTGCCTGTCCAGAAGCAGCAAGGAAAGCAGGTGTAGAGGAAGGCAGCACCGGTTCAGGTGTGAAGGCACCGAAGGGAACCGGTGACACGGGTCTCACTGCCACGGAAGCAACCGGCACCTGCGTTTGCCATAGCGATCTCGGCTGCAGTTGGTGTTGGTGCGGTTGCTGCTGCTGCCAAAGCAGTTGTCGTTGCACTTCCAGTTGCTGCTGGTGCACGAATTGCTGAAACTCCAGCTGTTGTGACGTTTGCGGTTGCAATTGCGACTGGCTCACAAATTGCTGTTGTGGAAAAATCTGCTGTTGCGGCGTCTGCGGGTGCAATTGCGGCTGGCCCACAAATTGCTGCTGCGGTGTCATCATTAACCCGGCGTCGAAAGCAGCACCCGGAGGGTACGCAGCAAATTGTCCGCTGTAGTCGTACGGAAACGGCGGAAAACCAGCTGTGTGTTGTACGGCAGACGGCGGGACCCCAAAGTGGGCGCCCAATTCCGACACTGCTGGCCCGAAAGACGTCACTGGTCGCGGAGATACGCTCGCACCAGTGACGGGCTGTTGTGCTCCGTAGTCATTCATCATCATTACGGTACGGCAGACGCGTTTTGGCGATAATTTCGGCTAAAATATGTTTAATTACCGGTACAAACCGCCGGCAAAAATAAATCCTGCGGAAAGATTGTCCAGAAAAGAAGATTTCTTCCGTAACAAAACGCAGCTGCTGTCGATCACGCTCTCAGCCTTGCGCACGGAAACGGCAGCAAGGAGGAGGCGTCGGTAGTCGTTAATTTCCGTACGATTTCGCCACTAGGGGGCAAATTACACAGGAAGATCACCGCACGAAGGGAAGGGCACCAAAATACGGTGCTGAGCTCGTAGTTCAAGTACTGCCGTACGGTGTCTGTCGCGTCAAGAATTGTCAAGACTTGCCCAGCGAGAATTCGCCGATTTAAACTGAAATTCCACCGGCTTGCGGAAAGGTCGCTGGAGAAATTCACACGCTGGCACGAGACAATTTCTGAAGGCGTGCAGTCGTCATCATTATGCGGGAACAAGTCGAGATAATTAACAGATACGTAGTGTTCTTATGAGAACAAGTCGTGCTTTGGTTGAGGCACGATTTCGTTTCAGGGCAAAATTCCAACCGCGCGAAGAATCTTGCGGAAAGGTCGCTCAGAGAAGGAAAGTTGGCCCAGCGGCAAACTGCACAGTCGTAACTATGCGGCACAGGTCGGTACGATATGCAGATATCGTGTGTTCTCAGAGGAACAGGTCGTGCTTTGGTTGAGGCACGACACCTTCGCCCAAAGGCGGAAGATTCAGGCTAAAATTGTGTTTGTACAACGCGTTGTGGAACGCATATACTAACGGAAGTCGTGAACCACGACCACGCTGATACCAGTTGTTCGGTTGTGAGGACTGAACCAGTCTCACAAGGGTGCAAGTAACACTTACATGGAATATGGTACAGGGACCATAGGTTGATATTGGAATACTTTGTATACTGTCGGATATTTCTTTATACTTAGATGAACTTTCACTTGTTTGAAGTTACAAGACACCAGAGGTCAGTGCCAATGTGTAACTAATTCAAAAACTGGCATGAGAGCTTGTTCAGCTCTTTAAGTAGTAACATGTCGACTCGAATTCCCTCAGATCTCATCCGAATTCGACAGTCACAGTGCTCAGTCACTTCATGTTCACATATCCTATGACAGGTCTTGTCATTTGGCATTTGGGCTGCAGCTGCCAGTCATACAATGATCTCTGCTCTGAATTACTGAATGGTCATAGATCTGATGATGTGGCAAGAACTGGGGCTCTCCTGGTTTCCCTCCAGTTCTGTGTGGCTGTTTGAATATGAAATGGTTCCCACCATTTCTGGGATGGTTTCCACCAATTCTCTCAACCTTCAAAACTCACTTTCGGGTCAGGCATTTCTGTCAGTCATTTCTGTCAGACACTCTCGTCATCTGGTCATATAAATGCCTGTCATTGGTGACTGTCATAGTACCCGTCACTCGTCATTCTGACACGCCGTCATTCTGTCTCGTGACTTACCCTAGCACAAGTCTGATCTGCTGTAGGTGCAGATATTCAAATGTCACATTTGAGTCAGTCACTTCTGTCGGTCACCTTTGTCAATTCTGCCAGTCACCTGTGTCATTCGGTCATGCTGGTGACTGTCATCATTTCCGGTTGGTGACTGTCATCGTTTCTGTCACTCGTCATTCTGACACGCCTGTCTCTCGTACTGACTCGTGATGTACCCTAGTACAACATCCCCCATGGTTCAAGAGACTTGCTTACTTGATCCGAAGAATGTTGGTACCCACGGGTTACTAACAGTCCAGGGAATAAAATACGAACCATATGCGTGCTCAATATGACGCAGATAGTTCATATCCATCAAGTCAAATAAGGGCTGCCTGCCTTTTCCGCTCAGCGACGGAAAACCAAAATGAATGTTGCGATAGGTAGGTCTCAACACTCGCCGGTCTCGACGTCTCAACCCGAACCGCACGAGGAAATGCGAGTTCGCGTCTGACCGCTCCGAATCGCTGAATTGCAAATCATGATTCGTGCCATGTTCGGCGGTTCTGAGCCGTCATCGACATCGCGATGTACATGTCATGGCCGTGGCCATGGCCCATTGCAAAGCTTTAGTATGTGGCACGCCGGGTTTTTTTTCCCCCAAAGGTCGCCTACAGGTAGTGACACCTGACACGTCTCAGTAGCGATTCGCCACGATGCGTGAATTCTGAATGTGAAAGGTGGAGGGATACATGAAGTGACACCGCTGTCATCTATATTTATATCTAAAAAGCCCACTGGATACAATTTATACAATAGACGTATAGATTGTTAGATTCAAGATAAAATATTACGAGAGGAATAGATGCACCTTCGGTGCGATAATATTTAATTGTTTTAAACATAGAATTAAGAATAGTCGATAGTATCAAGTGTCTACTCCGATATAAATCCGAAGAGACAGTGTTGAGTGTATGGAAAGGGAAGGGGTATTTAATTATTCAAACCGTGACGCGAACACCTTCATACCCTACGGGTAGGGGCATTGCTTTGGGGAGAGGGTGCTGGATATGACATGGTGATTGTCATTTCGTCACCTGTCATAACCGTTGTCAGATTCGGTGTCCAGTAGTGACCGACAACTCTCGTGCTATTTAGCTCGCCAGTCCGTATGTCTGCTCCCCTTCTAATATCATAATATTCCGAGTATGTAGCCTTGCCTTACAGCGTTCCGACTTGCATTGACCCTCTGTCCGCTTGGTATATTATTACCCTCACGGTATGATATCCAGCAGAGGGCCCCATTTCCGGACAAGGATTTTGCCCCCCCTAGCAGCACATCTTAACGTCTAGGGGGGCTAACCCACCCCCCATAGCAATTTACCCCCCCTAAGAGTTCCGTTAAGTGTGTGTTTTTCGGAAATCCTAGGGGGGTTATACCCCCTCCCTAGCAACACGCTTTAACGCCTAGGGGGTTGAACCCCCCCGCCTACCGATACGGTGTCCGGATTTGGGGCCTTCCCCCCCCCGGAACAATGTTCGCCCCCCCTAGTAGCTAGTTTTATTTATTATCGTTATATCTTTCGAGAGAGTGTGCCCACGCCTCGTGGCTCGCTCAGGTTATGCTGGGAATAACAGTCAGACAAGATAAATTGATATACCTACAAAAGGTTGTTTCTCAGAATGGTATTGAAATAAGATAAGTTGCCCGTTAAGTAGTAACACGGGTTTAGGGTTCAGCCTGATGACGGTCATACAGCCTACTATATGAAGTGACCCGATACAAATAATAAGTCAGGGTACCACTTCCAGCAGGTAAGATACCTTCTCGGATATGTGTGTATATCTTATCAGCATTTCACCTCCCCCGCCCTCGAGGAAGAGTTAACTACCAGGCAGTTGCCAAGCGACCTTCAAATATATTGTGTTAGTCATTGTTGTGCTGATTCCAACATGACTTTCTTACCGATTTGCTGTGTGTTTTACCAATTTTTGTACGGTATAGTCGGCAGTGTGGGTTACTGTAACCCTAAATGCCCTCAGTAACTTTAGGGTGTTACATATCTATAGCAGGGCTATAGATATGTCATATCTATCACTTGAACAAGGATTCTTACTAAAATTCACTAAGTATTACTAAAAAATCGAGAATGGTCCTAAAGTGTCAAAATGCCTCCTAAAGCTGGGTAATTGGGATTTGGTGTCCTAAACACGCCCCTAAAAGCCCCTAAAAGCCGCGGAGACAGGCGAGAATCTGAGATCGAGAGCCTAAACGCTTGTATAAATTTAAAGAAAGGCTAATCGATGTGTATAAATTGCGAGAACATGGGGGAAGGCATACAGTCGCGGTATAAATGATAGAAATTCCATGGCAAGCAGGTGATGAGTGCATGAATATAAACTAAGATAATAAGATAGCGAAATCGCATGCATGGCCATGGCCGTCATCACGACGAGTCGATGGCGCTTGCGATCGATTGCGCACGATGATGATATGCAAGGCGAGATATCCCGCCTGTTGCGCCAAACCAAGTCGTGTTTGTCTTGAAGTTCTTTACAATTTGAAAACCCTACAAATTTAGAACCTTGTGTTTACCTTGTGTTTACCTTGTGTTTCGAGCCAAGTAGGGCCCTACTTGGGCAATGTCGGCAGTAAAATGGCAAAACCAGCCAAAATCGGGTGAAATGAAGTTTCCGATAGTTTGTTTTTTATTGTTGATATCGATGGTTTGGGTCGATGTAAGACATATGGAGCGAAGTTTTGGGTGGAATGGCTTTGGTAACCTCACTTTTTGAGGCCTCAAAGTTGTGCTACTCGGTACCTGCCCTGTACTTGGGGCTGTACCTGGGCTGTACTTGAAAACATTGGAAAAAAATATTTTTGGAATCTGTTTTTTTTGGGCTATTACGCTTATTTAGTCCTTACTATGGACAGTCTCCAAAGATTTAACTGAAAAAACATTTTACACTTCCTGTTACAGCACCTCAAAGTTAGGTCGGTATGGGCATTGGGTAGGTAAGGGGTAAGTAGGGGGCAATACCTACCCTGTACCTAGGCTGTACCTGGGCTGTACCTGGGCTGTACTTGAAAACATTGGAAAAAAATATTTTCAGAATCTGTTTTTTTGGGCTATTACGCTTATTTAGTCCTTACTATGGACAGTCTCCAAAGATTTAACTGAAAAAACATTTTACACTTCCTGTTACAGCACCTCAAAGTTAGGTCGGTATGGGCATTGGGTAGGTAAGGGGTAAGTAGGGGGCAATACCTACCCTGTACCCGGGCTGTACCTGGGCTGTACTTGAAAACATTGGAAAAAAAATATTTTTAGAATCTGTTTTTTTTGGGCTATTACGCTTATTTAGTCCTTACTATGGACAGTCTCCAAAGATGTACATGGCGATGTCCGATCCTCGGTACTTGAGTATAGATGCATGATAGGTAGGGCCCTACTTACCCTTGTTTATGTCTAAACATGGCCATACTTACCCTGTACTTGAGTATAGATACATGATAGGTAGGGCCCTACTTACCCTTGTTTATGTATAAACATGGCCATACCAGACTAGTACTTGAGTATAGATACATGATAGGTAGGGCCCTACTTACCCTTGTTTATGTATAAGCATGGCCTTACCTGACTAGTACTTGAGTATAGATACATGATAGGTAGGGCCCTACTTACCCTTGTTTATGTATAAACATGGCCTTACCTGACTAGTACTTGAGTATATATACATGATAGGTAGGGCCCTACTTACCCTTGTTTATGTATAAACATGGCCATTTCCGATCAGTACCTGAGCATAGATACATGATAGGTAGGGCCATACTTACCCTTGTTTATGTATATACACAAACTGATGCTATCTATTTACACTACACAAATGCCATGTCGTACTGCAGGCCTAAGTACTTAGCAAGCTCGTCCTCGCTAGGATTTTCATCCTGGACATTCTGCTTGAAGAAATCTGCTCGAGGGTCAAGAACCACCGCAGTTTGCATGCAAGGATGCTTCACAATTACTACTTGCGACGCGATCCGATCTGCGAGCATGAATGGCTCTTTGGTATCGAACACGGTGTCAGGGTTCTCGGGGTCATCGCAAAAGAAACAGCCAGTGACGTTGTCCGGGCCAACTATGGAGTTCATCCGGTTATACATGGCGATCTTCGCTTTTTGCTGGATTTGACACTGTGTGTGACACTCAAAACTGTCACATGTCACTTCCTATGGTAGGCTGGGTGACCGTCACCAGTAGACGGGAAACACCCGTTAGGTATTTATGTATGCCTCTGATTTATCTATCTCACTTTTACCGTTTTGATTCCGTAACCCTTAACTCAGGGTTTATCTCAACAGTTAGATATATATTACCGCCGAACCATATATCTACCAGGTTTGGCCCCACTTGCGTTTTATTTAGCCACTGCGAGATTGCCACCATGAGTGGCTAAGCTCGGACGCCTGGGATGGGGTGAGGCGCTCCGCGCGTGAGAGTGCCGGCAGTCACGGGTATGGCCTAAATTTTATGGGTTGATTTACGGCACGCCGCACCGGTTGGAGAACGGTTTTCTACGGGTCTTAATTGGATTGGTTTACGTTTTCTGGTTGGATCCCACACCGTTGCGTATTGGCCGCCGCTACCACACGACTTCCCTGAATTATTTGATCTCTCACGGCTGCCGTATCGGCGACCCACGCGTTTCTTGGCCGCCCGGAACTGCCGCACATCTCGCGTTCCGTTGCCTCACTCCGCCCCTTCAGTCCTTCTCAAGATGGTTGCTTCTACTCGAGCCACCGCTAGCATGGCGAATCGCCGACGCGCGCTATCCACGATTTTTGATTCGGCAGCTGCGAGACACGCCAACACTCCAGCCACGCCGCCGGCAGCTCAGCCGGCTGCCAATTCAGCAGGTGCTGCGTTCCTGGCCTCGGTGCGGACGCTGCAACGGGAACACTTCGACATGAAGGTCTCCAAGTCCGTTCGCCAAAAGTTATTCGAGGACAAGAACGGGCGATTTTCCGGGACCGAGTGCCACGCGTCCGCGCTCTTCGCCAGGATGGTCTCTGCGCTGCAGACAACATTTGTCACGGAGGACATTGGTTTCGCACCCCTTTTCCTGCTGGACGATGCTACCCTCCCCATCCGCGTGGAGGCCAACGCCTTATTGTTCTCCACGCTCGAGCTCATGGTTGACCCCGCGTCGCCAGCAGCGGACTGGATGGGTGACGGGAGGGTGACGGGAGGAATTTCCGTGCTTTTCGGTTCGACCTACAGCGAACACGTCAAAATACGGCCATACTTGGCCCCTTCCCATTGCAGGTAGGGCAATGCTCGCCCCGGGTTCGTCCCGAGAGCAAGGCAGGTAGGGCCCTACCCGGTCATGCCGTCGCGTTCAATGTCAGTGAAGGTGGCGCGTGCCGGATGATTGTCGTATTCTTCCGTCAGAATGATTCCATCCCAAAAGAGTTCCTCAACTAAATCTATAAACCCATTCGTGGGATTGGCATCCCATTCGAGGACACGTTGCCTCTTGAAGGCATCGTCCGCACGCGGCGGCGTCGTCAACCCATCGCCCTCACCCGGAGAATTTGGCAAGCGATATGCAACAGTGGCTCTTTTCGCGGGATTGACCCTCCGTCTCTCCTCCGGAATCCCACCTTGCGCCAATCTCTGTGCGCGGGATGTCATCGCCTATTGTGCCTGCAAACCGCTTTTGCCCACGTACGTAACCTGCTGTACCATCATAAGTATGGCGTAAACATGGCCCTACCTAAGCAGTTTCAACAGCCGAGATGGTGAAACACGGCCTTGTTAGCCTTGTTTTACTGCCAACATTGGGCAAGACGTACATAAAACGGACCATGTTTGATCTGTGTTTAAAAACACGTGGCAAACTTGGCCATTTTTGGGCAATGTTGGCAGTAAAACAAGGCAAACCACGTTGTGTTGCGCCGCTGAAGATGTTTACCTTGTACCCGAGTAGAATTGCCCTGGTATGGCCCGGTTCGAACAGCATTCCGACGCGAACACAAGGTAGACATCTTCAGCGGCGCACATAGCCCAAATCAATGCCCCAAATGCAAAACCCAATGGGGAAACGACCCAAACATGGTCATGTCTAGACCATACCTTAGGGTGCAGGGGCAAGCGTGGACAAAAATCGGTCATTTTCATGAAAAAAACAAGTTGAGCTCAAAAGAAAGGGGCTTGCTCGCAAAATACGATGGTGAAAACGGCTTGCTCAAATATTCTATGGGCCATTCAGGAATGGTCCAGAAGTGGGAAACCCTTGAAAAAAATATGCACAAAAGAAAGCGCAACAGAAAAAACATGGGTCCCATGACCCGGAATCGCCACTCGCGCAGGTTCAGATCGCCGACCGTTCGCGGACAGGTTCAGACCGTTCAGATCGCGGCGTTCGAAAATCGAGAGTCTTCAGTTTATCCCAGAAGATGCCAGGCGATTACACATTACTCGAGTGATGACACAAAAGACAACGTCGCGCGATCGGGTGAGAGACACGGCATCGATAGCTCGATATCTGATAGCACGTTGACATGCGACATTCACATTGCGATAGCCGATGGCAGAGGTGACCGCGTGTCACCGTAGACGTCATGTCAATGTCATGTCACCATACTTGTACAGTGCACAGTTCGAGTTGTCAGTCACGGTACTTGTAAACGTTGGAGTTCGAAATTCCTCCTCTTCTCGTTGACCATCTGTACAGTGCAGTGCCTGTCTGCACTGTACAAAATTCTGCTTGCGCTTTTGCTTTTGTTTCCATGCGTTGCTTCTGAATTCATTCTTGCTTTTTCATATTTTCTCCTGCGTGCAAGTACTAGTGCCGTAGTGTTTTTTACGCGCAGATGTAGTTAGATCTGCGCGTATTGAACGTTTACATGGGGTGAACGGGAGATTTTTCCCGCTAGTCCTTTGGACTAGATTTGGTTGGTTCGAATCCAACTCACCCCCTCTAAACTTTAACTCTCCTTAACTTTCTTCTTATTTTTTCCCCTTTTTTCCCTCGTTACTAACCTCTTTTTCGTTGGCGCTATTTTTCAGATTGACTCGTGAGTTGGACCGGCGAAAACGCGATTCAACCCACGAACGACTCCATCGCCTTCGACTTCTATTCTCCTTTGACCCCTTGTCTTTGAATTGTTTTCGTTTGCGTGCTTGTTTTTTTTTCCAGATTTACTAACGATTGGTTCCTTGTCCTTTGATATAGGATGGCTGAAAATTTATGAGGAGCAAGGCACGTGCTCATCAACGACGCCAACACTCGCGTTGTAGATTGTAGATAGGCTTATTGTTTGTATTTTACGAAATAGTTTTCAAGTAGGATTTGAAATAGTATTGTAGTGAATATTTAGGGAGTAGATTAGAAAATATAGTACTTACGCGATATTGGTTTGTATTAACTGTATTGCATAATGTATTCATTTGTGCGTTAGAACCCATGCTTGTTTGCATTCGTGTGTCCTATCGTATTGAGCATGTAGTTACGTAGCGAGTAAAAAATAGTTTCGAATAGCAATTGCTATTGCCTTGTCGCATTTTCACATATCACATGCATACTTTTCAAAGCACGAAAGCATCAACTAGGAAGTATAGTGCATCCCAACTTGCGGTATGCATACTAAGTTTCAATATGTTGTGCATGCAACATATTGAAACTTAGTATGCAACGCATACATAGCATATCCAATATGTGTGTGTTAAAGCATATCATTAATATGTGTTTGCTATTCGTTGAAAGACCGAATATCTAGGTAGATATGGCCATGTTTACATCGTACCCTACGGTCCTAGGAAATTGTAGTATGTGTACTAAAGGTGTACTAAATGCATACTAACAGCAGTATATGTAGTCAAGTTAGTATGCCGCTAGTATGCGGTTAGGATACCGTTACGGTACCCACTAATGGAGACTAGATATTAACGGCATACTAACGCCATACGTCTTAACGACCCGTTAGTACGTGCATATGATGCCGTTAGGACGCCCCTAACACATGCATCTTAACTGGTTTTAGGATGCCGTTATGATGTTCGTAGGACGACGTTAGGACATACTAACATATGCATATTAACAGGCGTTAGGATGCCATTATGATGCTCGTAGGACGACGTTAGGACATACTAACACATGCACTATAACTGGCGTTAGGATGCCATTATGATGTTAATAGGACGACGTTAGGACATACTAACACCGACACCCTAAAGGCGTCCTAACGACATGCTATCTGGGACATAGTAAAGGCATACTAACGTTGGTTTTAGCATAGCTTTAGTGTGTTAGGGCGCATACTAAACGCATACTAACTATGCCATAACTACACAAGCAGTCAAACGCGAACGTTGCGAGTATTCATATCGGGGGAAGCTTGATGCGAAGGCATATGCATTGTGAGGTGCGAGATACATTGTGATTGGTGAGTGTGATGCACAACAGGTGTGATAAACAAGTGTGATGCACAACAAAGCATATGCGTGGTTGAATGCACTTTGACAAGTCTAGAAACGTTAATATTTTTACTATCCACAATACAATCCAATCGTAAGTAGGGCTGCCCCATTCGTAGCCTAATTCGCTCAAAACAAGGCTCTAGTCCGAAAATTGCCTCTAGGGAATCAACCTAATCTCTTTAAAACAACGTGCAACAAGCGAGAAATCTCGGCGTTGGTCTTGGAGTAAAACCTTCCGAGATTTTCCACTCGCCCATTCTCATTCGATCTGAAAAAGCAAGTGGAACAATAAACCAACACTTAGTCAAGTGAGAAACTTCACACAAAAGCACAACAGCTTAGGTTCTAACTTAGAAAGGGTATAGCTTTTACCTTAAGTCTTGGCGTTGGTCATGGGCTGAAAATTTGCTTTCTCTACTCGCTCCTTTTCAACCGATCTGAAAAATAAAGCGCAACAAAGAAACCCACGCTTAGTAAAGCAAGCACATAACACAAACGCGCAAATTCTTATGTACCAACCTAGGAAAGATAGCGCACACACCTTAGGTCTTGGTGTTGGTCATGGGCTGAAAATTAGTTCTTTCCACTCGCTCATTTTCAGCCGATCTGAAAAACAACGCGCAACTCAAAACCAATGGATAGTAAAGCGCAAAAATATCATAAGATGAAATATAAGAGTAGCAAAGGAAAATAAGAAGGCCAAGTGGGGTGAGTTGGAATTTAACCAACTTCATCTAGTTCATACGACTAGCGAGAACTTACTTCTCGTTCACCCCTCAATTCGATGCTAAGCACACCGACATGCGCGCAGAAAAATTACAGTAGCACTCGCATTCACTATGAATATGTAGCGTAGTGCAGTATTTTTATGATACCAAGAACAAACATAAAACAGCACCCACTACCCGATAACTCTGCGTTCACCGCTGCCTTTGACTTGTGAATACTTAAAGTTTCTTTATTGTAGTTCGATGGACACAGTGTTGAGTGTATTCCACTTCAACGTTCACCTTCCCCTTCGCTTGAATATTCAACTCGAACTGGTCGTCGCGGGCTCGCGGCATCGGCAGCGGCATCCCGCATCACTCGAGTCGCAGTCGACTGTCGCGTGTCACCTGTGTCACAGTATCTGTATGAGTATCGGATAGTATGACAATGAGTATCAGTATCGTGAATCAATGTCGCTGTCGTTCGGCTGTCGCTGTCCCTGTCGCGTCGCGGCTGTCGCGCTCGAGTGACCAGCGCAGGTCGACGCAGGTCGCGGTCGGTCTGTCTCGGACACGCGACGCGACGGTGCGGTGCGGTGCGGTGAGAACTTTTCATTTTATTTCTTTTGTTTATATTTATTTTTTTGCTCCTGCGCATTTTGAAAAAATCGTGCGCACAAAATGCTTCATATCTATGGCAAAAAAAACAAAACCAACATTTTGCTTGGAGGGGTGTGTTCCCTTCAACTTGCCCATTTCCCTGCCAAATTTTTGTTTTTTTGTTTTTTTCGCTATTTTTGGGTCTTATAGCTTATGTCATACAAGTCATATGACGTTAGTACCCCTTTAGCATGCCATGTACATTACGCGGATATTATGCCGGTAGCATGCTCTTATGGTGTCATTTAGTATCCTAACGCCACACTTGCAGTTTTTTTGTTTTTTTTTGTTTGCATGCGTCTTTGTTAGTATGCCGTTACGGTACCCACTAATGGAGACTAGACGCCGTTAACATGCTATCGCCACGCCGTTAGGGGCATACTAGGTGAGACTAGACGCCGTTAACATGCTAACGCCACGCATGCTAAAGGCGTGCTAACTACATGCTAGCGGCGACAACATGTTAAAGGTGTCCTAAGGGCGTGCTTTAGGGTGCACATCTTAACAGGCCTAGAGGAATATTCCTCAAAAGATTCCCTGGTTAGGACACCTTTAGGAGGCCTTTAGGATGCCTGTAGTTCGCCCATCCTAACGGTATCCTAATGACACCCTAACGTGTGGCATTAGGACTCCTTTATGACGTACTAACCGCGTCTTAACAGGCCTAGAGGAATATTCCTCAAAAGATTCCCTGGTTTAGGACACCTTTAGGAGGCCTTTAGGATGCCTGTAGTTCGCCCATCCTAACGGTATCCTAATGACACCCTAACGTGTGGCATTAGGACTCCTTTATGACGTACTAACCACGTCTTAACGCGCCTACGGGGGGGGGGTCACAGGCCTGCGATGCCCCGTAAAGCACTTCGCCCCGGAGAGCATTTCTCCGCGCTACGTGAACAATGGACTCGCCAACTTCCCCCCGATGCATACGATGACCAGTTCGTGCAGGCGTCCGCAAGTACACCCCGTGCGGCCCCGGGTCACCGTGGGCTTTCCCTCCAACGACAAGACCGACCGGTGGCCAAAACGCGTGCGCCACGACTAGCCCGAATGGCCATGTGTCACCCAGCACCTCACCCAGTACCCTTGGCACCACCGCGTGGTCCGGTGAATATTGCCACCTCTGGACGAGCTCGTGGTGTTGTGGGACGAAGGTTTTTTGTGTTGGGACTCGTACACCAACGAGCACGTGCGGTTGAAGGTCATGCTCTTTGCCATACTTATGGACTACAAGGGAGCGGTTGAAGCCGCACAAATCATGGACGTCGGTGCATACGCCGCGTGCCTAGTATGCAAAATTTGGGGGACATGGTCAACATTAATGCACAAAATGGTGTACCTCTTCAGCAAGCAAAATCCGCCAGGTATGCTAGTAGCACGTCGTTAGGTTGGCGTTAGGATGTACTTAAAAGCCTAAAGGCGTGCTAGCCGTATAATGCATGCGGTGTAAATGAGTGTTTGCCGATTACTTTGTTTTCTCTTCGGTCTAGGCACTCCACCGTTGCGCACGGACGCCGAGTACAAGCGTCATGCCGCAATGCATGAAGATCTGCGAGATAGCGGAGACCCCGAACTTTCGGGAGCGACCTTGGAGGAGAGCATGCGGAATACGGGCGTCAAGTTCTCGAGCGTTTTTACTCGGTTGGTTTACTTCAAGATCTACCGTGATATCATCCTAGATGGCATGCATGACATCATGAACCTGGTGAACAGAATCGCTGCAACCTTGCTTGGGGTCGACTTCAACGACGCCCTCCGCCAGCAAGCGAAAGCGGACGGTGTCCATCCCACGTGGCATGCCACAACCAAGGTGAAGAATGCTCAAGGTAGGCAAATGTGCACGTGTTAGGATGTGCATAACGTGCCGATAGTGTATTAACCACGTGCTATCGGTGTCACGAAGGGGTACTAACGGCATACTCAGTTGAAATAATGTGACGCAGGTAAGGAGGTATTGATGTACAAGATGAATCACGGACCTTTCGCGATTCCACCCCGCCCTGACAGAAGGTCTACCACGAAACGAAGCTTGGAGACAGCGCGCAGTTTCTTGAAGAGCATAAGGGCGGTGGAAAGATGGGGGCGTGGCCACAAACGATTGTTGCAAACTACCGCCGATAAGAAAGCCGCCAAGCACATTCGGGCTCACGACGGCTTGAAGCTCGTGCAAAACAGTATCTTGTCGACAGTCTGCGCTTGGCCACGAGATGAAGGGCAGCCCGCCAATCGATTGGCCAAGCTAGTGGGTAAAATGACCACGATCGTGCGGGAGATCACGACGACACAAGTGCGTCCTAAGGTAAACGGTTAGGATATAGTTAGTATAATGTTATGATGCCGTTAACATGCTTCGTACATCATACGGGCCCTAACGAATTGCTGCGTACGTGCAGGATATGGAGCCACTCGCACAAGAAATCAAGTCATTTTTCGAGGAGTTGGAGGCGACCGGGCCAGCGTATGCTTGGTGTGTGATTAACACTCACATGTTTTCTCACTTCGTCCAACAACTTGAGAAGTATGGTCCCATGCGGGAGGTATGGATGTACGCCTTCGAGTCCTTGAACGGTCACATCAAAAGCCTAGCGAGGAGCAACTCCCTACCCGTTCCAGCCATAATGAACTGCATCAAGCGGGTGAAGGTGTTGCATTTGGTGCGTGGGTTAATCACTTTCATTTCGGAAGACCACTCCACCCGGATGCCGGCGGCCGTGACCATGGGGAGCCGCGGGGCAATTGCGGTTGAGGTATCGGCTAGGGGGAAACGTGTGGTCTTGCGAGATGATGACATTAAGGCCTTGAAGGTTTGGATGCGGACTGAATTGCCGGCTTATCGAGAGCTGGTGGAGAAGTGGGAGAAGTATGTGGAAGACGCGCGCAGGTGATTTGTGGCCCCATTCCCCGAGCGGTTGTTTATGCCCTTATGACGCCGTTGTTGCATATTTAGGACGCGCCTAAAGTACTAACGGTATCGTATCGCTGTGCATAGTTGGAATGCACAGATGCGACTGCGAAACAAGAAGTACCGGAACGCGGTGTGTGCAAGGGAGGGCAAACCTGAGCACATACGCGAGCCCCCATTTGGAGCGTACGCGGATCCTACGGAATGGTTGGGCCGACAGTTCACCAAGTACGAGATGTTGCTCATGGTGGGGCCGACACCGGTTTGCTATAACTTCACGCACGTCAAGATCGGCGACGCTGATTACCTACGCGCTACGATACGACCGATCGGAACAAGCGCACCGTACACAGCTACTTTCGCACTTTCTTCGCGAGTGAGGAAGTGGACGAGCACGGTGAGCCAAAATCCGTGGCAAGGTGAGAAAGGAGCACGCACTATTCTACCTTTAACATGTCTTTAGGATGTCGTTATGACTCGATTAGGATGCGCATAATGTCCTAACGACATACTAACTTAGCTGTTTACACAATCGTGGGCTTGGTGATATGCAGGCACGGCCGTATTACGAGAATATTGCGGGTGGAGATTGCAGGAAAGGTCTACATCTTACTGAAATGCGATTGGTTCGCTAAGCCGACCGACGAACAGATCAAGGAGTACCGTCGACGTCACTCCATTCTCGGCCCGGATAACTTGACCAAGACGGTCTATACCTTCAACCCGCACGTAGACCGCGCGGCCTTTGACAACATGGAGCCATTCATATTAGCCAATAGAGTAGAACAGCAGGTTGTTATTGTACCACATCCGTGCATGGAGACCGCGGTCATTCTCGACCCAACGGCCGACTTCTTCGAGGGATCAAGGACATAGGACGACGACGAGGTCGATGTATGAGACATGAATCGCTGCTAGTTTATTTTTTGCTTGCCACATGCCATGCAGGCAGTTGCAAATTGTGACCTTGGTAACGACCCCTGCAGTAGTACAACTAACGCATACTTTATAAGGCGCAGTGCCGCTAGAGTGCCATTAGCGTATTAACTTTGCCTACGAGCATCCTAACTACGTCCTAACGCCAACCTCCTAATGACATCCTAGAGGCATGCTAACGCCATCCTAACGTCCCTACATTTCCGAGAAACTCAGCCCGCGTACTATTTTCCCCGAATCCCACCATACTCCGCGGAATAAACTTCCCCTGGCCTTCTAGTCACCATAAAACGCCATCTCAGTGATCTGCACACCCACACGTGCCCCACCACTCACCCCTGCTCCAGTTGGGGCCAACGCATACTTAAGGCGCAGTGCCGTTAGGACGCCTGTAGCACGCGCATCTTAACAGGCCAATATGGCGTTAGTATGCCTGTAATATACTATGCTACCGGCATACTAACGCCCATACGTACTAACTGTCCTTTACTATGCCTTTAGGACACCTTTAGTACACATACTACAATTTGCTAGGACCGTAGGGGTATTCGACATGCAGTAGATATATACATGGCCATGTTTGATCAGTACTTGAGAATAAACACATGATAGGTAAGGCCATACTTACCCTTGTTTATGTATAAACATGGCCATGTTTGATCATTACTTGAGAATAAACACATGATAGGTAAGGCCAAACTTACCCTTGTTTATGTATAAACATGGCCATACTTACCTTGTACTTGGATATAGATACATGATAGGTAGGGCCCTACTTACCCTTGTTTATGTATAAACATGGCCATACTTACCTTGTACTTGAGTACAGATACATGATAGGTAGGGCCCTACTTACCTTGTTTATGTATAAACATGGCCATACTTACCTTGTATCTACCCAATGTCTAAGTGATTCATGCATTCACGTGCGTACGTATGGTGCGTTAGACATTGGGTAGGTACAAGGTAAGTAAGGGGTAAGTAAGGCCAAAAACCACGACCAAACATGGCCTTACTTGGGTTGTGTTGCGCCGCTGAAAAACTGACTAAACATGGCCATGTCTGGTCGTGGTTTTTGGCCATCCAGACACAAGGTAGATACAAGGCAAACATGGCCCTACCTACGATTCCTAAATTTGTAGGGAATGGAAAAAACGGGAGATAGCGGTCCTTCCTCGAAGAGGCAAAGGACCTTGCAGGTTTGGAACAGAATGCACTCGTAGCCCTACCGGCTGTTAGCTTGCTATTTAGTCAGCAGTGGTGTTTTCCTTGATTAGGTTCATAGGCATGCATGTGTTTACGTTGGCGATTGCTCGCAGGATGGACCTGTGGGAGGCGTGCAGTCCGCGTCGCGTGGCGCAGCCTTGCTTGGGGTGGTCATGCGAGTCCCTGAAGGGCAGGTGGGTTACCTCTAGGTGTTCGACATGCGTGTATTGTTTATAGGGAAAATGCGTATTGGCCAGTTTGTGAATATTCGACGGTGTCGCAGGTGGGTGCTTCTGCGCGGACGGTGATGCCCTCCAGGAGCGTCGGCGGCAGCATCATGCATCGTGCTGCTGCTGCACCCCAGGGCCCTGCGGTAAGTGTTCTTGCTTCTTGGACCGTTGACATTTCCGTGTCACTCCTCCCGTAACTCAGCTGCCTGCTCTTTCGCTCTAGGAACGTGAACATCTTGGAGCGGGTATGTTCGTTTTTTTTGGGGGAATATTTGTCTAGTGCATAATCGCGCCGGATCTTTGTACCTTATGCACATACTTGTCTAAAAAGTGCCCCACGCCGCCTCACGGTCTAAATTGCGCCTCATACCGCCGCATCACACCACCTCACGGTCTGGATCGTGCCTCACACAGCCTCCTGCAGTGCGCCCCGGCGGGCAGGGTGGTGGAGCTGCTGCTACACCCCAGGGGCCTGCGGTAAGTGTTCTTGGACCGTTGACATTTCCGAGTCACTCCTCCTGTAACTCAGCTGCCTGCTTTTTCCTTGTAGGAACGTGAACATCTTGGAGCGGGTATGTTCCTTTTTTGTGGGGGGAATATTTGTCTAGTGCATAATCGCGCCGGATCTTTGTACCTTATGCACATACTTGTCTAAAAAGTGCCCCACGCCGCCTCACGGTCTAAATTGCGCCTCATACCACCGCATCACACCACCTCACGGTCTGGAGCATGCCTCACACAGCCTGCTGCAGTGCGCGCCGGCGGGTATGGAGGAAGACCTCGGTATGCGCCCCCATTGGGGCCTGCGGTAAGTGTTCTTGGACCGTTGACATTCCCGAGTCACTCCTCCCGTAACTCAGCTGCCTGCTTTTTCCATGTATGAACGTGAACATCTTGGAGCGGGTATGTTCGTTTTTTTTGGGGGAATATTTGTGTAGAGCATGCTCGCGCCGGATCTTTGTACCTTATGCACCTACTTGTCAAAAAAGTGCCCCACGCCGCCTCACGGTCTAAATTGCGCCTCATACCGCCGCATCACACCACCTCACGGTCTGGAGCGTGCCTCACACAGCCTCCTGCAGTGCGCCCCGGTGGGCATGGTGGTGGAGCTGCTGCTGCACCCCAGGGGCCTGCGGTAAGTGTTCTTGGACCGTTGACATTTCCGAGTCACTCCTCCCGTAACTCAGCTGCCTGCTTTTTCCTTGTAGGAACGTGAACATCTTGGAGCGGGTATGTTCCTTTTTTGTGGGGGGAATATTTGTCTAGTGCATAATCGCGCCGGATCTTTGTACCTTATGCACATACTTGTCTAAAAAGTGCCCCACGCCGCCTCACGGTCTAAATTGCGCCTCATACCGCCGCATCACACCTCCTCACGGTCTGGAGCGTGCCTCACACAGCCTCCTGCAGTGCGCCCCGGTGGGCATGGTGGTGGAGCTGCTGCTGCACCCCAGGGGCCTGCGGTAAGTGTTCTTGGACCGTTGACATTTCCGAGTCACTCCTCCCGTAACTCAGCTGCCTGATTTTTCCATGTAGAAACGTGAACATCTTGGAGCCCACACAACCTCACGGTCCGCAGCATGCCTCACGTGGCACACGGTCTGTGCTCTGCAGGAGGCTGACCCTGCGCAGGAGGCGGGGGAGGTGGAGGGTGTCTCCCAAGCTGACCTGGTGCGCTTCTCAGCCTGCTAACCACGTCCAATCTGTTTCTTAACCATAAGAGCTTCAGAGGGTGTGCCGGAATCACCATTGGTGATCTGCTTGTGTGGGGCGCCTGGTGGAAGTAGTACAGTTAGGAGGCGTGTTCAGATGTGAGACGACTTGAGCCAAGCGTGCGCGTGTTTACCACGGGCATGTCTTTTGGCTCGTCGTGCTATGCGCGCCAGGTCTCCTATGACTCGAAGTCCTCCACGGTGACTGACTCCGCGCACCTATGATGCGAAGTCCTCCACCGTGACTGACTCCGCGCACCTATGACTCGAAGTCCTCCACGGTGACTGACTCCGCGCACCTAAGACTCGAAGTCCACCACCGTGACTGACTCCGCGCACCTATGATTCGAAGTCCTCCACGGTGGCTGACTCTGCGCACCTATGATTCGAAGTCCTCCACAGTGACTGCCTGACATCGCGCACCTATGATGCGAAGTCCTCCACGGTGACTGACTCCAGGTCTCCGGTTCGTCTTCGGTGTGAGGCCGATGGTGCCATGGTGTCCCCTCCACGGGCGCGCATGACTTGAGCCAAGCGTGCGCGTGTTTACCACGGGCATGTCTCTTGGCTCGTCGTGCTGTGCACGCCAGGTCTCCGGTCCGTCTTTGGTGTAAGGCCGATCGTGCCATGGTGTCCCCTCAACAGGGTTGTCGACTTGAGCCAAGCGTGCGCGTGTTTACCACTGGCATGTCTCTTGGCTCGTCGTGCAATGGTGTATGGTCGGGTCAGACAAGATCGGGTTGGTGGGCATTTGGCTCACGCACGTCATGCGCAGGCGCACCCTCTAGTTTACCCGCGCCGGCTCTGCACGCATGGGATCACACCCAGCCTGTGTACGCAGCTCGTGGGAGGGGCGGATGATGTGAGGTCATGGGAGGGAGAGTCGTTTGTCGTGTGGCTGTTCAGTTGGAGGGGGTGTAGAGCTGTAGACAAGGTCGGGTTGGTGGGCGTTCGGCTCACGCACGTCATGCGCAGGCGCACCCTCTAGTTTACCCGCGCCAGCTCTGCACTTATGGGATCACACCCAGCCTGTGTACGCAGCTCGTGGGAGGGGCGGATGATGTGAGGTCATGGGAGGGAGAGTCGTTTGTCGTGTGGCCGTCGTCAGTTGGAGGGGGGTGTGGAGTTGTAGACAAGGTCGGGTTGGTGGGCGTTCGGCTCACGCACGTCATGCGCGGCGCACCCTCTAGTGTACCCGCGCCAGCATTGCACGCATGGGATCACACCCAGCCTGTGTACGCAGCTCGTGGGAGGGGCGGATGATGTGAGGTCATGGGAGGGAGAGTCGTTTGTCGTGTGGCCGTCCAGTTGGAGGGGGGTGTAGAGTTGTAGGCAAGCAAGGTCGGGTTGGTGGGCGTTCGGCTCACGCACGTCATGCGCATGCGCACCCTCTAGTTTACCCGCGCCAGCTCTGCACGCATGGGATCACACCCAGCCTGTGTACGCAGCCCGTGGGAGGGGCGGATGATGTGAGGTCATGGGAGGAAGAGTCGTTTGTCGTGTGGCCATTCAGTTGTAGGGGGGTGTAGAGTTGTAGACAAGGTCGGGTTGGTGGGCGTTCGGCTCACGCACGTCATGCGCAGGCGCACCCTCTAGTGTACCCGCGCTAGCTCTGCACGCATGGGATCACACCCAGCCTGTGTACGCAGCGCGTGGGAGGGGCGGATGATGTGAGGTCATGGGAGGGAGAGTCGTTTGTCGTGTGGCCGTTCAGTTGTAGGGGGGTGTAGAGTTGTAGACAAGGTCGGGTTGGTGGGCGTTCGGCTCACGCACGTCATGCGCAGGCGCACCCTCTAGTTTACCCGCGCCAGCTCTGCACGCATGGTGCCTATTCTACGAAGGGTGGGTATACCCACCGTAAGAGGTGCTTACGGTGGGTATACCCGCCCGAAGGGTATTAACAATTCCCGCTGATTGGCTGCGAATCACGGCATGTCACCAGTGGCCAACTTGTTCTAGACACTCCAATAAACCTCTATGGAGCCTCCACATGCGCCAGAAATGGCTTATCGGTGAGAAAAAGCGAAACCCAAACTCAGAAAACCTAAAAACAATGAGCTTCAATGAGCTTTTGGTAGGTCGCACGCTGCTCGTGCCCGCCGGGGCTTGTGGAAGGGAATGTGTTATTCAAAATTTTTAAGATATTTGCGAGGACCCCTTACAGCACCCTCTCGAAACGGTGGTGACGTCATATGACGCGGGGAAGCCCTCGGGGAAACGATACGGGATCACGTTCGAATTGGATGGAGATAACCCTGAGAAGGGCGAGGCTTTGTTCTTGAATATTTGGTGGGGGATCCGCCCCAAACGCCCTCCTCTGACGTGACCGCTCCTTCTACAAACCCCGCGAGTCGAGCTTTAGTCTCAGTCGAGAACGAGGACCCAGTTGAGAGAGCCCGGCCTCGAGGTAATCACCAAGGAATGCAGCGCCGTAGTTTAGGAAATAACGGTGGTGCACCTGTAATACAGCAGTGTGAATACTGTATTGTCTTTTTGGTGTGCATGCTACCTGATTTTGAACGTGCGATATGTGGAGGTCCGCGAGGCGGCAGCTCATGTGTACCCCAAGGTACGTCGGTCATATACCAAAATCAAAGTAAATAACGAAAAAATAAGTATCTCGATATTATACCTAGCTCCAGGAGTCTACAAATAACGTTAATCGTGTATACCCACCGTAAGGGATAATTCCTACCCACCGTAATTTCTCCAACTTCAAGGGTGTGGCATGTGGCCAAAACTTATCGGAGTCGTGCAAATTAAGTTTTCCAGCCTTTAATCAACCTCTTGGGACACAGAAAATCCATAGGTTTGACCCCCGCAGCCTACTTGCGCGGTCGGTACAAGCATGCAAAGTTTCGCATTACGGTGGGTATACCCACCGTAATATTTTTAGAATAGGCAATGGGATCACACCCAGCCTGTGTACGCAGCTCGTGGGAGGGGCGGATGATGTGAGGTCATGGGAGGGAGAGTCGTTTGTCGTGTGGCCGTTGCGCCGTTCAGTTGTAGGGGGGGGTGGAGTTGTAGACAAGGTCGGGTTGGTGGGCGTTCGGCTCACGCACGTC